>BQNB010037676.1:0-38572 GCA_026074375.1 Tanacetum coccineum
AATTGTTACAATCTAACCTTTTTGATGTGTAGAACAAGAGAAGATCAAGATTAACA
This sequence comes from Tanacetum coccineum, assembly GCA_026074375.1. Taxonomy (NCBI): domain Eukaryota; kingdom Viridiplantae; phylum Streptophyta; class Magnoliopsida; order Asterales; family Asteraceae; genus Tanacetum; species Tanacetum coccineum. The sequence continues at coordinate 57 of BQNB010037676.1, forward strand.
AACAAATAAGACAAAATCAAAAAAAATTTTTTGCTTCACAAATAAGCACGAATTTAAGCTTAATCAACCATAGGAATCAATCACGAATTCAAACCCGCTCTGATACCAATTGTAGGATCGTTTAATTCATAACACGGTGATGATTCTTGTGATTGGGCTAGTTTCTAGAGAGAGAAACACATAGAGAGATTTTCTAGAGAGAGAAAGTGTATGTGTTAAAGTGAAAATGATTATTGACTAGCTTGCCTCTTCCAAAGTTAGAAGAGGCTTATATAATTTTTACAAAATACCGGGTATTAGTACCCGGCTTAAAACCGAAAGACATACGATTAACTATTAAACTACGAACTATTATAAACAATAAATATACGGGGTGACCGAGTCTTTTACTCATATCTAACAGGAAACCAGTACTAAGCAACGATTTCTACCATCAGCCATTCATATTTAAAGAAGCAGAAAGAGATGTGCGCGATTTGGTCGCTTCTCCATTTACCAAACGGATCAGAGACTATGATATGACGGATGGTATCAAAGTTCCTACCAATCTACGAACCTATGATGGCACGACTGACCTAGATGATCACTTAACGGTTTTCATGGGGACTATGGACATACACAAGCTACCAAAGCCCGCGTGGTGTAGATTTTTCCAAATCACATAGTCAGGGGCGGCAAGGTTTTGGTATGACAACCTTGCACCAGGTAGCATTGATGGTTTCCATCAGCTAAGAGACAAGTTTTGGGCTAACTTCTTGCAACAAAGATGTCGGTAACCCGAAATCACTTCACTTCATTACTAGGAGCACGAAATAACCAAGAAAAGAGAAGGAAGTAGGAAGAAGTTTAGAGAGAGAAACAAGAGAGAGAAAGTAGAAAGAAAATAAGAATGGTTGATTACTATGTGAAAATTACAATGAGAACCAACACCCTCTCCAAACTTGGAGAGGGGTATTTATACTTAAACCATGAGGCTTACACGCCTATGGTATTTCTACGGGCCAGGCTCGGGATTACTTGAGCTTACGCCCGATACACGTGACCGATTAGCTTACATAAACGAGCCCGTTTTCCTGTTCTAGCCTATTACAACACATAATTAATTAAAGACCGAGCTTCCATAAATAGTAGCCGAGCTTCTTTGTTCGACTCAATATTTTGAGGCTAACAATCTCCCCCGAAGCGAGGCTTCCTGCAGATTCTAAGCTTCCATGTTCAAGAACATATTTTGAGGCTAACAATCTCCCCTAATGTGTGGTCTTCAAATTCCCAGATGAGATCATGAACTTGTCTTCCTTGACTCTTATATTGCTTATTGTCGTTAAGTTCTTGATCCTTTGGTCTTTATTATGTTGTAGGCGTGTTCCTTCATGCTTTGTGATCTTTGATCTTGAGTCTTTCTAATTGTCTTTCGACTTTGTCTTTGATTCCATTATCTTTAAATCTTTTCCTTGTTTGTCTTGATCATCTTTGCCATCTTGTGATCTTGTGTCTTGACCAACATGCTCATACTTTGCATCATCTAGAAAGCTTGCTAGCAATCTCCCTTGACAATCTTTGTCTTGATAATCTTGATATCTTGAAGGAAGATCTTGAATATCAGAGTTTGCGAAAGTCTTTGTCTTTAAATTTAAGCTTTCATGATTCTTGAATCTTAATGCTTATAGTATGTCTTTGTAGTTTGAGCATGAGCATGTGGTAATGAATCTGACTCTGCTGGAATGAGGTGTCTCCATCTCCATCTTTATATGAATCCTGAAATAAAACAGTCAGCAATAAAGCTTGTGGACGAATATGGCTTTGTCATTCACCCGGATTTGGTTGGATTAACCTCCGGTTCTGTGAGGACCAACTTATGATCAGGTAGATTCAATTTAGAAGAATCTCCTTGACAAGATTTCTAGCTTTAAGCGTAAGATCCTCTAACACAGATGTATTAGATTCACCATGCTAGCTTGTTCTCAATATCGGAACGTCTCAAAGCAGACAGCACGATATGAGTGAATCAGTTATTTACTATCTTACCGATTGAGTCGTCAATTCATGTACTGGACCAAAATCAATATCCAGTTATCACAAGTTTGATTCATATAGAATCTCGCAAGTCACCTACCAAGAGCTTGTTTGATGTTGGCTCAAGCAGGATTTCCATCTTCATTGTGAATACTTAAGTATCACTCGGATGTTCTGGCATAATCACAAGGATAATGCGTAGGACTCTTATTAACAGCTTGTGAACTTGATGATGTTCAACAAGTGTTTGTAATGAAATGTGTCCTAATGAGATTTATTTTATTGGTCTCTTGGCTCTAGACTCAATTAGTGCGTTTTGGTTTTAGTACTCGGAGGCTGGAGCAGACTGCCACCTATTCAATATCAACTAACTCGGATTGAGAAAGTCAATAGAATTCGTGTGTATCTCCGTGACAAATGAGACAAGTTTCTGTTGAGAGAAACTCCAATAGCTGAGGAGGTTTGTGCATTGCATCACTGGGTCCATGATGTCATTCTTTAATATCAGAATACATCTTCGTGAAAACTGATAGTTTATGTATTGACCCGGTATTTGCCTAAAGTTGTGCATTACACCCTTTATCCATACATTTCTTTTTAATTCTTTAACCCCTTCAATGCATACCAAGACGTCATTACTAACACCTTGTTGTGATTGTTCCAGTGTTAGCTCAATCTTAGTCGGCAGTATTCCCTTTACTCATTCATCTCCAATCATACCTAAGGACTACTATTTCTAGCTATGGGTTATCCTTGGGTAGACCCCTCCAGTTCTGGTTGGATCATAGGACTAGTACCTAACCTAACCACCTTATGACTTCAGAATCGTCATGAATTAAGATGTTGTTGGGTATGAAATCGTAACCATAAAACCTTTTCCGAAGAGTATAAAGCACTGTGAGTCGTTTAGATCACTTTTTATTTTCAATATCACATTTTAATTACATTTCTCCTCTTATTTTAAATACTAATTCATTTAGTCTTTGAAATACCATGTGATTTAAAATTTGTCTTGAAAGTTCTGTGGAGAAAACTATTATTAGCATGAATTATATGGAACTTTAACTTGCTCCCCTTCATTTTTACATATGTTTGACACAAAAAAATGATACAAAGTTGTAAAATAAATATAAAATTGAGGGTTAGCATTGTTGAGCACACAATTTTAAAAGATTATGAATCGTCAGTGAGAAATTCTTGAAAAATTGTGTTCAACTTTTTGAAAAACCAAATGTTAGAAGACTTCTTTTCTAACTCTAAGGATAAGCGCACTTATGCGTACACTCTCCTTTGTCGTTCGGGTCCGAGTTGCAATCTGAGAGTGATTACAAGTCATAAAGAAAAATAGAAATGACATGTTTTGAGAGCATTTGAAACTCTTGCTCGAACTTCATTTACACACCCGTGTCAATGTTAATCGGCATTTCTAGGCATGTAAATGTTATCGATTCCAAGAGACATGTCGAGAAGATTTTTTTTTGGAATTTTTTGTTTTTGTATTTTCTTTTTTTGAAATTTTATATTTTTGTATTTGGTTTTATATGTTTTATATTTTTATATACAAAAATTAAAAGAAAATAAAATAAATTAAAAAACAAGAAGTAAGTAAACATCGAATCCCTGGGACTTCGGTCTAGCAGATATCTCTTGTATCAAAGTTGTCCCATGTAGCCTTGGTCTCCCAGATATCACATTTTCTTTTATCCAGACCTTGATTCTTTCCTTCTTCAGATTAAAAGGAGTACATCCATTCAAAGCAAGAGTTTGTTCCTCCTGGACATTGATGGATGTACTTGTACTTGAATCAAGATTTTGTATGCATTCATGAAGATTAGTGATATCTGTATTGGAGCTATTTAGGGGTCACTGTCAACCGTGGTTGTGCTAGAGGTGAATATCTTTCCAGTAGGAACCCACCTAAGACCAACAGATTTGAAAATTTTACCCGTCGGTTTTCACCTAAGATAAGATCTAGGAGTCATTGTTTTCTCATGCACAACAAAAGTCTTTTTGATTGAAAACCTTTGTCCTTTTGGGATCTGTCTTTCTGGTTTCATTGCAACACTTTTTTTCTCTACGGGTTTGTTTTTGTTTGTTGTCTTATGGGATGAAACCTTAGCACGCGAGTTGACCTCATTCAGGAATTTCGTTACACAAGCATCATGATTTGCATTAAAGACACATTTCTGACATGTCGAGCAAACAAAATGTTTAGAGTCAGAAAATTTTCTAGAATTCCTAGAGTGTTCTGTTATGGGCAGAGTCTTTGTCGTTACACAACTACTCTTAGATGCAGGCCAATTCCAAGACTTATGGTTATTGATCCTAGGTTTTGGTTTGCTATCATTAGCTGTGCTTTGTGATTTAGCAGAAGGCATCACACTAGGTTCTGAATTCCTACCTTTTCTTGTGTCTTTTTCCTAGCTTCATCTAGATAGTGATTATGAACCATGTCATTTGAACTAAATCTTGGCATGTTCTTTGAGCTATTCCTAGATTCACTAGATGCAATCACATGATGAGGTTTTACAATAGCAGATTCTCTTTCCTTAGGCAAATAATGTGTAGTGACTGGTTTTGAAAAATCGTTATTCACATCAACTTAGGAGGCAAACCGTGGTTTTGAAATTCTAGGTCGCTCAGACTTAAACGCAGTCGGTTGTCTAACAACTGATTGGTTTCTATGTGGTTGTAAAACCGGTTTCCCAAAGATTGATGATTTTGCAAACTTAGTATTCACACTATTTCCTGTTAATTTTCTTAACTCATTTTTTAATGTTGTAATTGCAAATCCTTTTTCCTGAAGTTGAGCTTTGAACTCAGCATTTTTAGCAATCAAAGAAGTTGTCTGTTCTATATTCTTAGCTCTCGTTGTTTTGATAGAATCATACAGTTCTTTGTAATGCTTTTTCAAAGTCTCATTTTCCTTTAGTAATTTAGCCACTTTATGTTCCAATTCGATGTTTATTGTTTCAATTACATCTATGTCATGTTTAACCTTGGCTTCATTACTTTTTACTTTTGAAAATTAACCATGTTGCCCTTCTTTTAAAGCTTGATTTTGATATTTAAGTTCAAGATTAACACAATGTGCCTCTATTCTTAAAAAATCTTTTTGAAATTGGGCAACAGTCTTTTTGAGACAAATATTTTCAGATTCGAGAGATTGATATGAGAGTTATAGTTTGGTTGTCACTGGTTATCAGTTAATTTAGCATGTAAAGAACACGTGTCTGTGTCATGACATTGTTTAGCATTCTGGTCAACCTCTCCTTCATTATTGAATTCAGGTTGATTAGTATGATGTTGTCCTATAGCAAATACATTATCATCATCAGTCATTTGTACCTCAGCCATTGGCTCTTTGTCGTATACGGGTTTGATATCTGCATCATCAGCATGTGCATCATTCCCTGATCTGTTGCTTGTATCTTGCTCTCCTAATTCTGTCCCACTGCTTTTTGTGTTAACCAAACTAGCATCCAATGCTTTACTCGTATCAACCTCTTCCTCTGTTGTTTGCATTTGTCTTTCATTCACCCTGTTGTCATACTCTCTTTTATGCAGTGCTCTTTTATCAACCGACTTCTTTATAGATTCCATGTGTTGGATCAGTGTATCACGGAATTCTCGAATCTCGAGTTGAGTGTATTCTAAAAAGTACTTGTGTGTCATTATAACATATTCATCATCCAAATAAATCCGTGACTTGATGAACATTTGAAACTGTGTCTCGAGTACTTTAAAAGCAGCCATGGATCCATTCTCTTGAAATTCTTCTTTGTCAAGTTGCTTTTCTAGTTGATCCATGTTTAGGAACATTGTGCCTGTGAAAGTCTCAACATCTTGACCAAAGAGTGTCGCAAATGCGCGTTTGAATCCACACTCGATTCGAGTTCCTTTAAAGTCGTTGTTTGAAAGAAGCTTGAGGTGTGAATGAAGTTGTCGAAAAGATACCATGCAACTCTTTTTTGCTTTGTCTTGCTTTAGTTGCGTTTGTTGTTCTTCCGAAGCTGAACACGAAGATAAAGTATCTTTCGTTTCCATTTTACCGTGAATTGAAGTGAAAATGATTTGTAGGATCTTAAGTAGGTAAAGTGATTGTTGTTGTGGATTGTTGTTGTTTGAGTTCACGGGATTTTACAATTCTATGATTTAAACCGAGAAGAGAATAATCTTTTATGGGATTTTACTAAATCAAGAAGAAACCGTGAAAGAATGATTAATTGTTGGTGAAATCGTTGTTGTATTTGAAGTATTGGAACTTTTGTTAACGATTTGATGAGCTAAAGGACTAATGATGAAAATGATTAAAACTAAAGGTTAACTAAAAAAAATTTAAAAACTAAAAGACGGAAAGTGAAAATGGTTTGAAACACTAAGGTTAAAAGTGAAAAAGTTTTTAAAGCTAAAATAAAATAAAAAAATGTAAAATTGTTTAAACACTAAGGACTAAAAGTGAAAAATAGTTGCAATGAAGGACTAAGTGTGAAAAGATTTTAATGTTAAAGGGTGAAATATTGAAATTTAATGAAACTTTCTAAAATAAACCTTTGTCTTGTTAAACCCTTTCAAAAAAATATATGAACCATTACTTGAACCCTTTTTTTATGTACCCTTTCAAAATAAACTTTGAACCCTTTATATTAATTTAACCCTTTCAAAAAAGAACTATGAGCCTTTTATTTAAAATAGATCACGTATGCATGAGTTATACTTGGTCTTCTTCAAGGTTGGAAAAAGAAGTTATACTTAACGTAAGGTTATAGTTTCTTTTCACTTTTTGGACTTGTTTCGATATGATTCGACAAAAATGAAACACGTTACGATGATCGTTGAAGAACCGCGATCCTAATGATAGTCGTGAGAAGACCCGCGAACAACCAAAATCGAAACCCGAAAAATCCGAAACAACACGAAATTTAATCGTTCTGTGGCCAAACCGCTACCTTAATACACCAAACCGCTACCAAGTATTAATTTGGGCAGAGTAACGTTTAGGATAGGCCAAGAGAAATGTTAAACCGCTACCTGTACTCAAACCTCCACCAAAGCTAGACAAACCGCTACATAGAGGTTTGATTAAACCGCCAGTTATCAAACCGCTACCAAAATAATACCAAACCGCTACAAGTATTTGTTTTTTGTTTTCTTGCACGAGTTCAACTAACAAACAAATACTAGTACACCTCTTGTCCCTTTGCTTGAATTCAACTAGTAAACAAACGAAGTTGTGCAAACTAACACCAAACCGCTACAAAGAATACCTTAAACTTAAAATAAGCGTCACAAGTAATCGAATAAGCAAATGAGACCGAATAAGCTATCTAGCTATGCTAAAAAACCATGAAATTTTAACACTAGTTATGAAAGTATAAGCTTTTCTAGTTTAATGAGCAAAACCTTTAAATCTCACTAAATAAGCCACAGAAATCATAAGCCACGAAAAACTACAAAAAACTTGTAAGGAAGACGATGTGATAAAAACAATGTTTTGAAAACCGGGTCTCTAATCGACCCGGTCGAGTCACCGGGTCACCGGGTTACCGGTTCAACTGATTGGCCCGCCGGGTCAACCCGGTTTTCAAAAAAAAATAAAAAATAATAATATTTGCAATAATACAAAAAATTATATATATAAATTATGAATATACCTTATATTTAGCCTAAAAACGATTTACTACAAAATATAACATGTAACAAATAAAATTACGTTGCAAATATATATAAAAAACTTACTTTATTTATAAAAAAACATGAAAAAACCAAAACCCGGCCGGGTCAAACCGGGTCTCGAGAACCGGGTTGACCCGGGTCAGCTTAAACCCGGCGGGTCAAACCGGGTTTCGAAAATATGAAACCCGGTTTAATTTGACCCGTTTTTTCGACCGGAACCGGTTCAACCGGTTGACCCGGCCGGGTCGAACCGGGTTTCAAAACATTGGATAAAAATGAGAAAAAAAACAAAAGAAACAAGACTTATTGCCACGTGATTTTAAGTTATGAAGTAACAGTTCTTAAGGTTTGAAATTGTTGTCTCTAAAACAAAATGAAAAGAAACTTTATCTTAAGCCCAAAGTAATGTAAGCCCAAAAAAATGTGTGATGCTAGTTAACGTTTTTTAAGCAAGAAAAAAATTTAGTTTATTCTAATCAGCAGAAATATTAAGACGAATGAAAAGAAAAAAATAAGCCAAAAAGCCGAATTAATAAGCAAATACAACCACAACAAAAACCACTAAATCCACCCGAGGCTCTTGATACCAAATGTCGGTAACCCGAAATCACTTCACTTCATTACTAGGAGCACAAAATAACCAAGAAAAGAGAAGGAAGTAGGAAGAAGTTTAGAGAGAGAAACTAGAAAGAAAATAAGAATGGTTGATTACTATGTGAAAATTACAATGAGAACCAACACCCTCTTCAAACTTGGAGAGGGGTATTTATACTTAAACCATGAGGCTTACACGCCTATGGTATTTCTACGGGCCGGGCTCGGGATTACTTGGGCTTACGTCCGATACACGTGACCGATTAGCTTACATAAACGAGCCCGTTTACCCATTCTAGCCTATTACAACACATAATTAATTAAAGACCGAGCTTTCATAAATAGTAGCCGAGCTTCCTTGTTCGACTCAATATTTTGAGGCTAACAAAAGATGATTCCAAAAAACCCAAGAAGAGTTCCTTGGTATACGGAAACAACCTAAAGAATCATTGAAGGATTACGTGGCTCGATTTAGAAAAGAGACCCTGCATATGGCTGATCGATCTAACGCCATGGTATCCGGGGCATTCATTAGCGGTTTGCGCCCGGGACGCTTGTTTAAAGACCTAATAGTAAAAACACCAATGACGCTGGAAGATCTGTATACGCAAACACACAACTTCATATGAGCTAAAGACGTGAACAATGAAAACCGTCTTCGAGAGCCACGCCGAGAGACGAAACAACACATGACGTATAAAGACCTCCCACAGAGATCTAGAGATAAGCACGTTCCTAGACCGGCCACCCGACCGGTAGAAAGTTATATGCTCTCACGCAACAGTTTCACAGCATTGATAAAATGACCGGCAGAAATATTGGCCACCTCTGAAAGCAAGAACATGCTCTGACCGCCTCCCAAAATGTTTACCCCTGCTAACAAGAGGGATCAGATAAAATACTGAGAGTTCCATGTGGATCATGGTCATGAAACCAATGATTGCATAGATCTCCGGAAAGAGATTGAGGCCTGTGTTAGAAAGGGACGCATGGCTCACTTGGCCAAACGAGCCAAAATCCATAACAATAGCCAAAACAATCAACCGCCTGTGTCCAAGGATAATAGTAGCCCCCAAATTGGTTGGAGTAGGAAGACGGAAACCGAGGCAAAACCAAAGAACGAGATACATATGATCCGATCTGTAAACATGAACGCAGAAAAATCAAGAGTCCTGGCTCCTAGTATTACATTCTCCAAAGATGACCCGATTCCAGAACACTTCACTGGCGATAACCCATTTATCACGGCAGATGTTGGGACAACGTACATCCACATAATCTACGTAGATGGTGGAAGCTTCACAGTAAATCATGTACGAACATTGCTTCGAACAGCTGACACCAGAAGAGAAAAAGGAAATACGACCTCCGACGGCCCCACTTATAGGTTTTGCAGGTCAAATATCATGGCCTTTGTGACTAATCACCTTGCCAGTCAATGTACACAACTACCGCGGTCACGTTAGGAAAACCATAATAGATGAATTTGTAATCAGAAGAGTCCCTTCTCCTTACAATATCATCCTAGGGCGGCCAAGAATGATGAAACTCAGAGCAGTTTCCTCCACTCTGCACGTCCTGCTAAAGTTTGAAACACAAAAAGGCATCGTCGTGAGGGGAGAAAGATTCCAACTGCACGACTGTAGTCAAGTTTCTCGAAAAAGAGATCATCCAGAAGAAGCAAGTGATACTGAGGGTGTAGACCGCATAATTGTCAACAATGCGTTCCTAGAGCAAACACTAGACACATCCAACCTTCCAAAGACGCTTAAGGAGAAGCTCCACGAATTTTTATGCCAAAATAAAGATATTTTTGCATGGAAGCCCACAGACATGACAGGCATCTTGCGGAAGATCACATAACATAAGCTTAACATTCATCCGAGAACATTTCCTGTTTGGCAGAAAAAGCGAGTCATAGCCAAAGAACGAAGTGAGGCAATAACAGCAGAAGTATCCAAGCTAGTCGAAGCACGGATACTCAAGGCAATTTTTTTTTCCAAAATGGGTCTCCAACCCTGTAATGGTGAAGAAGGAAGACGGAACATGGCGAATGTGCATCGATTTTATGAACCTAAACAAAGCATGTCCCAAAGATAGCTACCCATTACCAGAAATAGACCAAAAGATAGAATTACTGGAAGGTTTTAAGCTTAAATGTTTTCTGGACGTATACAAGGGGTACAACCAAATATACATGGCCAAGGAAGACGAAGAGAAAACGTCATTCCACACCGAGCAAGGGACATTCTGTTATGAAAAGATGCCATTTGGACTGAAGAATGCTGGGGCTACTTACCAACGGTTAATGGATAACATGTTCGCTAGTCAACTCGATAGAAACATTGAAATATATGTTGATGAAATGGTGATAAAAAGCAAGAACAAGGGCAACTTAATATCAGATATTGCTGAAACCTTCGACACGCTCCGGAAAGCAAACATGAAACTCAATCCAAAAAAGTGCACGTTCGGAGTAAAAACCAAACAATTCCTGGGATACATGATAACCAACGAAGGGATCCAAGCAAATCCAAAAAATGTTCAGGCCATAATCAATATGACCTCACCAAGAACCTTGTGCGAGGTTCAGGCACTTAACGGTAAATTAGCGGCACTTGGATGCTTCCTAGCGAAATCAGCAAAAAGGTCTTTACCATTTTTTAAAACACTAAAAAGATGCCTCAACAAAAAAAGATTTTCAATGGAGCACTGAGGCCGAGACGGCATTCCAAGAATTAAAAAACCACCTCCAATCCTTACTGACTCTAACGATACCAAGGTGATAAGTGTAAAATACACATATCCATTTATGCTTAAAATAACCCAATTAAACCTAAAACAGACCAAAAATAGAAAAAATATGCTTGTATTTATGTTTTGTATGTTCAGGTACGGATATATCAGAAATCACATGAAAACCGTCAAAAACAAGCAAGCACGGACACGAGAACGGAAGAATAAACAAAAGCCAGAAGCAAAGCCAGGAAAAGTCAAACCCTCAGTCAAAGTGGTCAAATCATGGTCAACAAAAGTCAACAAGACCCAAAATATTCCACTTTAGCCCCTCAACTTTCAGAAAAATTCATAAATGGTCCCTAAACCCAAATGGGCCTTACCCGGATCCTTAAGCCCAAAACCCTAGCCCATTTCCCTTTTCATAAACCACAAGGGCCAGTTTTGCAATTTCTAAAACTAGTTTATAACTAGAAAGAGAGAAAAGAAAGAGAGGGGCCAATTGTGCTAATATGTCAAAGATAAAACTGAATTAACCCGATTCAGTTATAAAAATGGCGTGAAGACCATTTACTGTTCATCATCACTCTCATTTCACTAGCCAGGCTAAAACAAAGGGCTTTTTGAAATTAAAGGGTACGGACGACTATTCAAGTGCTCTACCTCAACGATAGACGCATATATTGACTCCCTACAAATTACCGGAAACCAAGTGAAAAGGATATATGAAGCCAGTGGAAAATCTGAATAAAAAATATTTTGTTCTAAAGTCCAAGGATTGCAAAAACATTTTAAAATGCTTCACAATAACACAGCCCGGCGCTCAGAAAATAAACGCTGCTGACGCTTTAAGCAAATTGGCGACATCATCTATTCGCTCATTTGACAAAAAGTGTTTGGTCAAAAATCCCGTCAGAAGTAGACTCAATCCTGTCAGCCCCAGTCAAAAAGCGGGCCCAACATGATGGACCCATTTTTAAAGTACTAAAAAATTAGAGCCCCTGCCAAAAGACATAGACGGGCAAGAAAAATAACGGATCAAGGCACCACATAAGTTCGCTCAAAAGGGGTAGCGTGCTTTACAGGAAGGTACCTAACCCCGTGGTTAGATGTGATGGACCAGAACAACGAGCTATGTCTACGCGAGGCCCACTTCGGTTTCATGCACGCACAAGCAGGAGCACGCACCATTGCCCAAAAATGGCAAGACTTGTGTATTACTAACCAACTATGTACCGAGATGCCACAAAAAATATAGAATAATGTCCACAAATGCCAACAACAGCCCCAACCATAACGCCAACCGCAGTAGAGCAAACTACATCGTCGACCCCTGGCCCTTCTAACCAATGAGGGAACGACATAGAAGGACCATTCCCGAAGCCCAGTACTGGTCAAATTCCCGTGTCGTGGCCATCAAATATCACCAAATGGGTGGAAGCTGAAATTGTAGCAACAATAACTGGCCAAAAAAAATGCTCCAGTTCGTGTGGCGGCCACATCGTTTGTCGCTTTGGTTTTGCTAGGAATAATCATCACGATAATGGTAAGCAATTTGCCGAATAAACCTTTCCGAGAATGTTTGCGAGAGCTTTAAAATCAAAACAAAATTTCACTGTCCAGTCGCCCATGAATCCACAAGCAACGGAACAATTTGAGGTCACAAACCGAACCATACCACGGCCTAAAAACAAACTCTCACACTCGGCAAGGCCAAAGGACAATAGTGCGAAGATTACCACAATTGTTCAATGGGCATATCTGAACGACGACCCGACGGGAACCGGATGCACGCCTTTAAGCCTCTGTATGCTGGTGGCTGTATTACGCCACCGGATATAGTCTACTAACCTACCCGAAACAACAAGCTTTGACTCAACCACAAATAGAAATGAACCTCATGCTCAACCTAGCTTACTAGAAGAACCATGAGAAATGGTCGCACTACTAAGCGCGAAGATACAAAAGGCAGACCGAGAAGATAATTACAACACAAAGTGAAGGCACAACACCTCCAAATTGGTGACTATGTCCCTAAGGAAAAAGAATGCAAAGTAGATAAGATGACAGAAAAATTGAACCCGAACTAGGTAAGGGTCCTTACCAAGTAATAGAAGTGAAACGCACAAGGGACATACACCCTCGCCGACATGAAAGGCACCCCATCACGCGAACATGTCAATCAGCAATCTCAAAAAAAATCTACCTTAAAACATAAAATGCACATCCACCAATGCACTATACATGCATAATAAGCATTAAATATCAAGCCTAAAATAAAAAGTTAATCTGACTATAAGAAGTACTCTCCAGTAACTCAATATACGAGTACCATTTGATTATAGAATTATTTTAAAAGAAGTAAACCCTTGGTTATAAAAACCAACGTGATGCATCCACATTCCGACATTAGAGGAATGAAATAAAACGTATAGACGTATACGCAAAAAATGGAATGTAACATCCGAGAATTTTCGAAATTTCGAATGACGATTTTACCCTTTGACTTTTAGGGTCTGACTTGACTTTTTGACTTTTGGTCTTTTATTGTCTCGTAAAAACAATTACCGCGTGACCGGTAAAATTTTCGGAACATATTTCAAATAATAAATCATATTTATTATTATATTTCCCAAGTGGAAGTTATTTTTAACTTATTTGGCTTGAAAACGAAAAAGATATATATTAATTAATAGTTGACGTATCAAAAACGAGCAGCTAAATCACGTTTTCATTATTCGGACTCTAAAGCAATTTGATGTAAAACGACATTCCTGACAACTTTTCAGTTTTGACCGAGACCCGAAAACAGTCAGAAAGTGACTGAAATGCCCTCGCAAGATTTAGAAACGAGAAAATAATTAAATTATATTTAATTAACACTTTTTATTAAATAAAAATATTTAATAAATTAGTCATCATTTTATTCGAAAACGTTTGTTGATAACGCGAATATACGGGTTAGAAATTATTTCTAGTTTTACTCTCGGACGAGACGTAACCGGTTCACCAAATAAATAACGAACATTTTTATAAATGTTATAAAAATATTTATGAAATATTATCAAATAAATACTCGTTTTTATCGGAAAAATGATTTGGAAAACAATGGCGCGAGTTTCGTGACTCGAATCAACCGTTAACTAGTTCAAACGAGTCCCGAACCGATAGTTATAAAAACTATATTAAAAAGTTACACAATAAACCCTAAACTATTATATACTTTCTATTTTCATTTTAAACTTTTATATATAAATAAAAGTTTTATAATCTTTTATTTCATTTTTTCCATCTCTAATAACACACACACAATACACTCTCTTTCTCTCCCGTATTTTCCGGCCACCGCCGGCCACCACTCGACCACCGCCGCCGCCATCGTCGGCCGCCGGAAAACTTTTCCGGCGAGTTTTCCAGCCAACACCAAAGATGCTCCTCTTCACCGGATCTACTCGATCCATTATACCACGCGCCTCCACGCGTCTTTCTCCCCCCTCCGGCTGTCTCAGCCGCCACGACCGCCACCCCAACACCACCACCGACGTTATCATCATCATCACCACCACCTCACCCCGCTGCCACTAATAGCAGCAAAAAGGGTGTTTGTTTCGTTGGGTCTTCACAAGCACGAGGGTGCGTTTGTTTATAAAATAACACGAAAGAGGGTGCGTGTGGCGGGACAACCACCCGAAAAGGGTGTGTTGTTGGTTGTGGTTCCCGGGTCAGCAGCTAGGGGTGTTTGTTTTTGGGTTATTAACAAGATTAGGGTGCGTTTGGTTTAGCGAAACAACATAGGGTGAGTTTGGTTTACAAAAATGGACTCATAAATATATTTTAATATTTAATTATATAACCGGATCTAGTGGTGGTTTAAATTGGTTAAATAAATGTGCTATTTAAACATTTGTCTAATTATATATATTAATAACGAGTGTATATTGCAACACGATTTGATTAAAGTGGGAAAACATTGAATTTTGATTAAAGTGGGGAACGATATATAAATGGAAATGTCATGGCGAAATTTATATATAAATTTATATATTTAGTAATGTTTTACTAAAGCTTCTATTATTTTAGAAACCGATGAAAGGGACCAAGTTATATTTTAAAGATATAATAAATTGTATTATACAATAACCGGATTTAAATATATTTAAATCGGATAATTGGTGGTAAAATGGTTAGATAAAAACGGATGTTTAGTTATTTGTGGTTGTAGATATAATAACGTTGAATTTATATATGATATATTGAAACAAGCTGGGAGTTGGAAAATGGAATCCCGAATAAATTGCAACATATATTGTATAAGGGAAAACATTAAGCTTTACGAATTATGGAACATTTAAGTTTATGAATGTGGGAAGTTTTGAAACGGGAAGTCACTGACTGACAATTTGTATAAATTAAATGTTTATGCAAATGATTTAATAAGCTTATATTATTTTGAAAACGGATAAAGGGGCCAAAGTTATATTTTAAAAGATACATTAACTTGTATATATCACAATAACCCGACCATATGTACGAAAACTTACTTTTACATCGAGGCAGCTGTTCTTGACACAAATCTATCGTAGAGAACGAAATATACATTTATATAATATTATTTTATATTTTATATTGTTATGAAAATTGTTACAAACATCAGTTGTTTTATTCATTACGTTAAGACATTTGTCTACTTTTATTCAAAGTCTTATTATTAACTGACATTGGTGTCAAACTAAATTGGGTTATTATTTACTCCCACTTATTATATAATACTTTGCAAAAGTATTATAGATTTTTCATTAATCTAGTTCGGGATTGTTTTTATTTGTTATATAATTCGGTGACGAGTTAATATAAGGGGTTTATTTTTATATGTAATATATAAAGAATATAATTAACACACGTTGCATTACTTTTCAAATTATTTATTTAACCAACCACCAAACTATTACAACTTTAAATCTAAATCTTTTATCAACGTGTCGCGTTGACATAGCTATCCATTGGGAACCCAAATTCATTATCCTAGGCTAGTGGGTCTTAACCGTTAAGATTAGTTGCAACTTCTTGTTCGAGCTGCTTCGTCTTCCGTTCGTGTTGCGCCTATTAGATGCCTATCTGTCGATCGTTCTTCATTATCGTGGTGAGTTTCATAACCTCGCCTTTTCAATCTTTTGAAGGTTTATAAACCCGCGAGGGGGATACATTGCTTGTGTAGGTAACTGCATTCAATGTTTTGATTACAATTTGGTGTTCACTAACTCTTTTACATAGCTCGCTATGGGATACTCATTACTTGACTTCATTTGGAGTCACCAAATCTATGATACTTTTACTTTGAAAGTCGATTTTTGCATTTAAAATTAGGTTAGCTTAAGGGATTGAATTGATGACAAAAATACATGTTATTGTCCCGGATGTTCTTGGAGGGACAACCGGTTGGTAACGGGAGTACATATTTTTACTTTACTGCCGGGTGTTCTCGGAGGGGACACCAGCTAAACAGGAGTACTATTTTTTCTTTATGTCGGGTGTTCTTGGAGGGGACACCGGTAACGGGAGTATATATTCTTTAAATCATTGCCCGGGTGTTTTGGAATATGGGGACAGCTTGTGATGGGTATTTATAAGTTACCGTACAGCGTTCGTGAACTGTAACATCACTGGAGGGTGTGCGCGAATGTTATGAAAATAGATCTATTCGGTGTGGATCCCTGTTCGGGTGATTAGCTTTATCGCCGGTAACGAACGCATCTTATATAGCGTGATGTCCACACGAATTATTATAAAATAGATCTATTTCGGGATTGACAATCCCCGTTTTGGGTGATTAGCTAGCACTAGGTAAAGAGTTATAACATTGTCGGATTTCGATTGGTTGGGGACTACAGGGCCCCTCCAAACAAGTACACATGTAATGTTTATGTTGTATAGGTGATCGGTTCATAAACTTAGAGTAATCGTATCATTATTTTTTTTTTATCTCTACACGGGATATTTACTATGCCTTGAATAAAGTTTGGCAATACATACTTGAAACATTTTGGTGACATTAAATTGGTCATGCATTCTTTATAAATCTTTGGGATAAGATTGGTACTTTTGGTGACATTAAATTGATCATGCATTCTTTATAAATCTTTGGGATAAGATTGGTACTTTTGGTGACATAAAATGTGTCGTGCATTCTTTTAATCTTAGGATTTTTACATGGTATTTGATGTCACAGTGGATAAATCATTCTTTGAAAATTACATTCATATTTAAATTAACTATGAACTCACCAACTTATGTTGACCGTTTTAAGCATGTTTTTCTCAGCGTGATATAGATACTTGCTTACTTGAAGTGCATTGGAATAGTTATAATTCCAAGTTTTCATGGTGATGCAATTTATGGACAAATGTTTATATCAACTTCAAGGGAATTCAATGAGTTTATTTTCAAACGACACATTTAGAGGTCGTTCTCTTGTATCTAGTTCTGTGTATTATGAAGTAACTCCCCCAGACATACTTTCGCTGCGACACGCATTTTTGGGGGTGTTACATAGATCATGTTAGTCCTGTTATTAGACTTATCGGTTGAACCTAGGATTAGCGGGTTACTAGGGTAGATCGACACATATCCTAGTGTATGATGAACCATCTATTAACGCCTCGTCACATTTACACTTAAAAAAGCACTTTGAACTCTTACATACGAGGGTCAATAATCTATATAGGTTTACAATTGGTCTTACGGATAGTTGGGGATAACACTATAAACTTGTATTGCCTGCCGTAGTGATCTTAAGAGAATTAGGAATCAGTGTAAGTATCGGACAAACATCAAATATGCAATTTTGGTCTGCCGATATTAGAACCACTATGAACTTGTAATTGTACATTGCACGGGTTGAAAACATAATCCATAAGAGTATGATGAAATGGTTAGGGCTAGCACGCTTTTCTCCCATGGTATTACATCTTCAATTTACTTTTCTGCATTTACTTTCTTGTAGTTTTAACATCAATCTTAAAACCATTTTTCTAAACGTGACAAAATCAAACTAGTACTAGTTAAAACTTAGCTCTTGGGACGACCTTGGATTACCAACTACTGCACTACATACCACCGGGTTCTCTGTCTGTTAGTGCGTGTACCGGTAGATGAGTTTTATAAATTTAAAACTTGGCAATTAATTATTCAAAACAATTCTACGCATCAGTTACCCTATCACTTCTAACCTCGACGTAAACACAAATCCCCATACTATTGAAACACTACTCACTTGCGACCCATCGACTAGAATAATGTCGATTAATTCAAACACGCTTTAAACCTGTCACTATCGTAACTTTCATCTTTTACGCACGACCTTTTATAACTGGATAATTTTATTTTTTTCTTTTACTCCTTCTTATTTTGAAAAGAAATGCCACCAAAGAAAAACATTATGCGTGCAGCAGCTGTATGAGGAACTGAATAAACTAGCTCGTGGCTGTTTCGTTGACAAATTATGAGCAAATCGAAAGAGTGGAAGGAAAGGTATAATGGAAATGGAAGCCACGACTCAAGAATAGTGGTGGTTGGAAGGACGTCACATCCTTGCTCGTGTGTGCACCGTATAAGGAGGTCAGATATTGTCAACCTCTCTAAATTTCAAAGGAACTAAAGGGGCTGTAGGATCAGCCCATTAGTTTGAAAAGATAGAATTTATGTTCCATATCAGCAACTGCACTGTTGAATGCTAAGTAAAGTATGCCACTTGTACTTTGCTAGGTGGTGCACTAACATGGTGGAACTCCCATGTTAGAACTATTGGGCATGATACAGCCTATGAAATGCCATGGAAGACTTTGATGAAGAAGATGACTGAAAACTACTATCCAAGAAGTGAAATTAAGAAGCTATAGATTGAGTTGTGGAATCTGAAAGTGAAAGGTACTAATGCTGTAAGCTTGAGGAATACTAGTAATCTTATGATCAAACCAAGAACAAGAGTGAGATGTGGGTTGTGATGTTAGATAGAGATTAGATGGAAATAGGTATGAAAGTTATAATATGAAATGTGTAAAATCGGAACAACCAAAAAACCCTCTTCCAAGGCTAGGAGGAGGGTTTCTATAGTTTTTATAGTGGCCGGCCATGGGCTAGGATGGGCCCCTCCATGGGCCTTGGCCGGACTAGGATTCTAATTATCATTATACTAACTGACGTGCTAAGACTGCTTACAACTTGAAGTGATCCGACATTTTCGTTGTTTCCAACAAAATCTTTCTCTCCCCCTAAGGGAGGTCACTCTAATTTAAAAACTGTAAAACTTTAAACCTAGCATACTATGCTTTATCTTTAGTCTTTAGTTCGTACTCTTGACTTTCTCTTGTGAATATGTTGTAGTGATCATTGACTTTAGGATTGAGCTTGTTCCTTGAACTTGTATTTGACATTGTGATCTTGAGCCACTTGAGATCATCAACCAAGCATAATCTCTTCGCCATCTTGTAATTTTGCCATCTTGTGGACTTGTGACTTCTGGACCGACATGCTCATACCATTCATGAAAAGCTTTAATGTTGCATCTTTCTTGAAATTATTTAACTTTAACACTTCGACACTTCTAGAAAGATGTGTGGTATCAGAGTAGCGGAAGTCTTGAAACATGTACTTGAGCTTTCATAATGTCTTTATGTTTGTCGGTCAGGTATGAGCATGTGGGTATGGATCTTGTGAGCCAGCTGGAATCAGGAACCTCCATCACCATCTTTAAATAGCCTGCATAAAACAGTTAGCAATAAAGCGGGGGGACGAATATGGCTTTGTCATTCGCTCGTGTTTGGTTGGAGTAACCTTCGAATCCGTGAGGATTAACTTATGATCGGGTAGATTCAATTTAAGAAGAATCTCCTTGACAGGATTTCCAGCTGAAGTATAGAATCATTCTAACATATTTGTATTAGATTCATCAAACTCAGCATGTTCTCATTACCAGAACGTCTCAAAGCAGACAGCACGATAAGAGTGAACCAGTGAGTTACTATCTCACTGATTGAATAGAAAAATTGATTTGAAAATCAATCAACGTGTCACTTGCTAAAGTGTTTTTGTGACACACCGAGAGTGTTAATCATTTCAAAATTCATCATCAATCGTTAATTCATAACCTGGAACAAGTTTGATTCTTATAGAATCGACCATCGTTTCTTTCTAGTTGTCATAAGTTTGATTCATATAAAATCACACAAGTCACCTACCATAAGCTTGTTTGACGTTGGCTCAAGCAGGATTTCCATCTTCATGGTGAATACTTAAGTATCACTCGGATGTTCTGGCAAAATCACAAGGATAATGTGTAGGACTCTTTATATTTTCTCGTTATTCACATTGTGTGAGATAGCAAGCATAATTTTGACAAGTGTCCTAATGAGATTTATAGATGATCTCTTTTGGCTCTAGACTCAATAGTGCACTTTGATTTTAGTGATCGGAGGCTGGAGCTGAGTGCCACCTTTTTAATATCAACTAACTCAGAGTGAGAGAGTTGATAGAAATGTGTGAATCTCCGTGAGTTTTGAACCAAAGTCTTTCCAACTTTGAGTGGCTGGGAAGGGTTGTGCATAGCGTCACTGGGTCCATGACTGTCTTTAATGTCGGGCAACATCTTAGTGTTTCCGACAGTTTATGTATTGACCCGGTTTCTGCCTAAGTGTATGGAGGGCTTCTTTCTTTTCACCCTTTATCTTTACATTTCCTTTTCATTCTTCAACCCCTTCAATGCTTACCGAGACTTCATAACTAACACCTGTGTAGTGTTTGTTCAGTGTAGCTCCATCTCAGTCCTACATTCTTCCTTAATCCACTTTTACTCTTTTAATCATACTAAGGACTTCTAACACTAACTATGGAATCCTTGGTAGATACCTCCGGTTCTGGTTGGATATGAGATTTGAATACCTATGCCTAACCACCTTATATCTCCATAAATTAATGTACATGGTCGGTCTTTTGAGTATTCCATCATGATTAGAACCAAAATCATTGAAAAGTTCAATCAAGGTGTTTGATATAAATATCAAAAGGTTTACACTTTGAGAGTTTTTCATTATCACTAAAAGCCCCCCCTTAACATGTGCATCATAATCGTAGTACATGCTAGGTGTGGAGTGCATTAAGTCCATTTTATTTGATCACATCTTTCAATACAAGTTAGATCCAGGTTAATCACATTTTTCCCCTTATCCAAAATGTTAATCCCTTGATATTTTGGATATCAATTGATTAACTTTTCAGAAAAATTGTTATATACTATCTATGAGGAACATTTTAATGCTCCCCCTCAATTTATAAGGGTATATAAGATAGTGCTGAGTATAATAATTTGAAATTTTTTTAATTTACTAAGAAATTCTTAAAAATTTTGTACTCGAGCACTCCTTATTATCACCATAAGTCTACACTACATATTAAATATACTCACAAGTTATATTATTTACAAGATATGACCTAATTAAAGGACACCATATGAATGAGACATATGGTCCTATGTAGTAGCTGAAGTTCTCCTTTAAGGTCTTCCACTCCAACAAACGTTTCCAAGACTTTGCATCAACCACCTGTCCTTTTAGTTACTATCCTGGCTTTAAATCATCACCGCGGGCTCTCTGCTATGTTCTGTTTTGACCACTTTCTCTTCGCAAATACCTCTTTGGATGCCAGTATCAATATCAATTAAGACTGGTGCGAACATGGTTGATGAGCCGCGCTAAACTTGTGAAGTTCATTGGTGCGCATCAAACAATTTTTGTTCATGTCTTCTTGATAGATAATGCTTTGGATATCACGGTAAGCAGTGTATGGAGTCTTTTTACTGATGTCTAAACGGCATGTGTCAGATTTGTTGAGGTTTATCTTCTTCTTATAGCTTTCAACTGCCAGTTGTAGATCCTCCACACGTTCTTGAATTATAATGCGTCTTGTGTACATTCTCAAAGCCACATTAAGTGCAAACCATTCATCCACATTGAGATTCGGTTTCAATTTCACAAGTCGTTGGGGAAACGACCCGGGTGATCATTCTTCCCGGTTAAATAAACGTATTATATATTATATATATCTTTTAGAGTGAGCTTTTCTTAAGGGAGACTTTAGGAAAGTTCTTAATTGCTCTTTTGGGATATTATTATATATTTTATAGTATAAGATTACTATATCAACGTCTTTCAAAGTTTCCATGTTGGTAGCATATCCATAGAATTTATGACGTTTTGGTCCCCAGTGATATGTTCCCCAGTAGGCGTGTTTGTCGTAGACGACTTGTGCCTCACTCCATGTACTTCTAGGAATGTTGTCTTCAATCCATTTAATATGACCGTAATTAGTAGCCTTTGTCAAATTATGTATTTGCGACTTGAGCTTCCTCCTTTTAGATATCTGAGATCATTGTTTATGAAGTGATCATATGGGATGATTAGACAACCTCGTGCATCCGGAATTAAAGGAAGTGGCTTGCTAAGATCATGGGGATACGGTCTTCCTTTAGGATTATGTCAATCTAACTGATCATTGGTAGCTTTGAATACTTCTTCCAGATGGTATTCTAACTCCACAACACTCTTGCACGTGCCTTTGATGAGATCATATATGGGACCGGTCAATAGATCTTGAGTTAGATGTTGAATGTTAAGCCGTATCAACATAAAAGTAGAGAAATCGATAGGAGTAGCCAGAAACTCATTAAATGAGGATGTTGTGCCTGAAGCTTGTGCCAACTTAGTCATCCACTGTTGAGGAGGTCGGTCGTCAACCGTCTTTGTTTGGTTCCATTCTCGATCAGGAGTTCGAGAGCCAGATGGATTCCACAATCGTTCATCAACATCTGTTGCCTCTCTGACAAGAGATACATCATCATTTCCTGTATCGAACTCTTGATGAAATGGTTCTTCCAGATCATCAACCCTTGGATCATGCTCCTCTTCTTGAATAGACTTGCCTGATGATTTTTGTGAAGATCTGGTCGTACCTTTAGAAGAACTTGTAGACTTTGACTTCTTTTGAGTTGCTTCTTTTGATGACTCTTCCTTGCCTAATCTTTGTCGCTTCGACCCTCAGTTTGATCCAGCAGAGGGTTCTTCATCTTTGTCTTGATCATCACGTCCTCGCTTTAGAGTCACAACCTCACCATATGAGAAGAAAAGGTCTTTGTCAGAGTTGTATGCTTTGAGTAACGCTTTGTAGAGATTCTTTTGAACATTGGATCTGTCAATAGAGTTATTTTCCTTCATTTTATCCATGAGAATCTTTTTTAACTCGAGTTCTAAGAGCGAAGAGGCTACTGCGTAAGATGTCGGAGGTTGATTGATTGATCTAACCAACACTTCAGCTCCCAGAGTTTCGGTAACATATTTCTCAACTTTTTTCATAATCTTGGAGGTTTGAGCTTTGACTTGCTCCTTGATTATTCTTTTCATGTTGGAGTCAATTGAGTTGAGAAAGTCTTGATTCTCTGCTTGAGCTTCTTCGCTTAGCTTGTCTGATTTCAACTGAATAGCCACATCTACCGTATCTTTTACCTTAGTCTCAAGGTATTTGTCAACAATGCCCATAATAGATGATAACGCTTCAGCAAATTGATTAGTTTGTTTGAGTTCAGACAGGTTAGACTCTAATGAGGATACCCTGCGTTCAAATTCAAATAGGGATGCAAAGTTTGGGATCTCTGGCACAGTTGTTGTTAGAATTATTGTTGTTGTTGTGGAATCATGTGTTTGTTGTTGAGGTTGGATGATTGGAATGGGTGTTTGAGGGATGATAGTGGCAAAGGAAGGTGTGACGGAAATTGCTGCATTTGGATTTAAAATAGAGTTGATACCTGTATCTAAAGAGGGACTGATGAACTTAGACACCAAATCTGAAGAAACAGAGGAGCTTTGTTGTTGCACTAACGTAGGTTCAGTAGTTAACGTCACATGAACTTCTCTCGTTTCTTGATTAACTTGAGCATCCGTCATTTCTGCATCTCTTCTGTTCAGGTTGATATTCAAATCAGTGTACAGTTCCTTATCTTCTTCATCTTCTTGTTCTCCTCCCATAACATAATCTTCATCCTCTTGATTTTGATCTTCATCATCATTTGCTTTTTCATCTTCGTTTTCTTCTTCCTGATCATCTGTCCTGTATGTGGACAGTTTTGGGTAAACAAAATCATCTTCATCATTATCTGACTCAGTTCTTTCACTGTCATTATATTGATCATCATCATTATCCTCGTTGTCATCATCACTGTCATGCTCATCATCGTCTTCATCATTGTTATGCTCATCATCATCTTCATCTTCTTCCTATCCTTGACTGAATATCCAGGATTCTTCTTCACTCTTTGATCTATATTCGGGTACATCGGGAACCTCTGGTTTGTCACCAGCTCCTTCATTTGTACAAGATCCGATTTGTTGTTGCTCATCAGGAACCTTTGACTGTAAGTTAACTCCATCTCCTGAGCCACTTGGATGAGACATGTAGAATTTTGTCAAGCTTCGTTTGGTAGCCAACTTCATTTGTGTTGCTTCAGATAATGCAACTTCAGATAGCACTATTAAACCTTTTGACTTTGTTGTAGAAGGCTTATCTCCCTTAGCTGAAGTCTTGATTATTTTACCTTTGGAAGCTTGAGAAGGATTTGTCTTTGGAGATGATACAGAGTCAGTCTTTTTCTTTGTAGCTTTTGACTTGGGAGCCTTTTCACCAGTAGCATAAGCACGGTAAGTCTTGAAAGCTTCGGACTCTAACATGGCTTGATTGGTCAAGTGCTGAGGGAGAATAGCACCGTATTCTTGTGTGTCCTTATGTTTTGAAATGACTCTTATGGTGGTGAACATGAAGTCATCCCTGGCATAATGCCAAAACATCTTGTTTTGCCTTGGAATTGTTGGATCCTTTGCCATGAAGTAGTCGACAATGACTTTGGTGAAATGTGGATAATACATGTCATTGTTCTTTTTAGAATTCTTGTTCTCCACTTGAAATACCAAGTCTTCCCACAGTAGATAGACATAGTCAACCTGCTTGTTGTGATACATGCCCCAAAGAATTTGAGCACGTGAGAGGCGAAGACTTTCCAGAGCAGTAGTCTTTCCACTTAGACACTTGTTGATTATGGCAGCAAATGATCTCCAAGGTTGATGCATGTGGTTGACATTGACATCAGATAAAAACTTGATTTCACCAGTGTGTCCAAGATCTCTGATAAAAGATAGAATATCCTCTTCAAGTGGAGGTTCTTCAAATTTCTGACCAGGGAGTTTGGGGCAAATTTTGAGCATATCTCTGAAGTTGTCAACATTAACTGTGTGACTTTTGCCATCCAACTTGAAACGAAGTGACGAGTGATGTCTGGTGACAGTGACCCAGAATTCTTGCATGTATATCTCAGGAACATCAGCAGAGATCTCAAATGCATTGTAGAATGGAGTGAGTTTGAGAGCATCTAGCACCACTTGAATAGTAGGTTCCTTGGATTTGAGATTTGAGCTCAGTCGGAGATTGCTTTTCCCTATCTTGAGGCGGTTTTCAGGTGCGACAAGAGCATCATCCAACTCCTTTTGCTGTTCTTTTGTAGTGTTCATGATTCTGCTAAGATAGGATCAATACAGTTTATGTACAATCAATGTTATACAATGTACTATAGAGACCTATTTAGTGAGCATGTGAAGTTGATTCAGGATGTGAACGATGCATTAGGAACTTTAAGACTTTTTGCACTTATTAAGATCTATTCATTTAAAAATGACAACTTAAGCTAACTTAACTTGTTTAGAGTGAATAATTAACCAATTTTAATTATCTCCCTAATTAAGATTTTAAATCGCCTTTTAAAATGAAAATTTGATCTTAAGTGTTTTGGGTCTTTTAAAATTGTTGTTTTTTAAACTTTGCTGTTTGGTTCCTTAATTTACTTATTTGTTCGGTCTTCCCCCCCTTTTGTCGCCTTTCCGACGAGCTCTTAGTATTCAGGGTTCCTCACTACAATAAATTGTGTTTCGTTCCTTATATGATAGATAATTCGGTTCCTGTCTAACTCCTTAGTTGTTCGAATTCCTTATAATCCACAAGTTGTTCGGGGTCTGTTTTTTGAAGCAAGTTGTTTGGTTCTATTATCTATGGCTTTTTTCGTTCGGTTCCTTTTAACAACTAGGTTGTTCGGTACTTCTAGTTAAACTGCGTGTAGTTTGGTTCCTCTTTAACAAGTGTTGTTCGTGGTCCTTGTCAGGTAAGCTGAGGAGTTCGGTTCCCTAATAAACCAAAGTTGTATTGGTTTTACTGTCAAGACAGTTGTTCTGTACTACTCGTTAAAAATAGTTTTTTTCCAGTTTCCGACTATTCAAGAACAGTTGTTCGGTTCCCTTACTTCAAACATAGTTATGTTTGCGTTCCTTACTACCTCTATAGTTGTTCGGGTTCCAACGTAATGTGGGTTTTTGTTCTGGTTCCCTACTACCTTATTAGTTGTTCGGTTCCAAAGTAAGTGGGGTTGTTCGGTTCATGTTTTGTCATTTGACAAACAAGTCTTTGTAGACACTCGCATAGTTTCTTTAGCATTATATGAGTTAAAACTATCAGTGAAGATATAGAATGAGAACAACATTAAGCCGCACAAACTCTTGTCGAAGTTGATAAAAAGAATACGAACCATTTATAAATAACTTTAGCATTATCACACAACGAACTACAAACATGGTGAAGAAATTTAATTGCCAAACTAGTCATTAAGAGGAAAATGCGCAAACTTCACTTACACAAAACCCAGAGAATACTCATCACTTCATTATTTTGAAAAACATCAGCTAAAATTTTTGTAGCAAAACACAATTGAGTATACTAATTCAACAAGTTAATGATACAAAAACTTGTATTAGACATATCTTTATACTCAACGCGATCATAACCATTAGTTAATTTAAAGTTTTTATTAACATCCTTTGATTTCGATGAACCTTTATTTTGAGGAATTAGGGTTTTCTGAGCTCAAATTCTGATTGAAATCTTAATTACTCTCGAGTTTGAGTTGTTTAGGATAGGAGTTTTAGAAGAGATTTTATTTATGACCTTATGCTTGTGAAATTAACTCCGAAATGATGTTGAATGAAGGTTGGCGATTCGAACGAGTGAAAGGGAAGAAATTTTTTAAGTTTTAGTGTGTTGTTGAGGTGTCTGTCTAAAAAGACGTTGTGGGGTGGAATGATATAAAACACATTTTGTTTTTGGGACAAATTTAGCCCTTCTAGTTTGATACCCTTTTATTTGTGCACTTCTCATTGTTTTATAAGGCAATATACAAGATAAACAAAATAGCAAAAATATGTTCCCTAATGTTTATAATATCATACCATATAGATTAATTTTGCATAAGTAGTCCCTAAACACATAAACATCATAGCAATTAAGGAAACACATAAGCTTAATCTGCTATGAAACTTTCACTAAGACATTTATTTCGTTAGTGTTTTAAAATGCCGCTTTTCCCTTTAAACATTTTATATGAAAGAGAAGATATTTGACATTTGCCCCCTTAGAAATCAGAAATGACCTGTTTTCTTTTAAGAGAGCTTGTAGTCGTGGTTTGAGAAGGACGCGAATGTCATTGAAAAAAAGCATTTTCTGATGGAAGCAATGTTTTGTATGTGACATAACCAACAAAACACAAAATAAGATTTCTCTTATTTTACACATAAGTTGCACTGACGCGTATATACTTATGGAAATATAAAAAGCACTTGGTGTTGTGATGCAAAGTATCACAGCCTTCTGCTATGGTTCATAAAGTAGACCTTGCGCCCGAGAATAAATTCCCGGTGAGAGTGTGAAGTTTCCTTTTTGACGGCTTAATACTTGCCTTTACAATGATGTTTCGGGTTACTATCTATAATCAATAGCAAGCCTTTGGCATGTTTTGTAAACAATTTTAACTTCTGCTCGAATTCATTTACAGCCTTCGTATTATTATGAATGACATTTCTTAGACGCGTAAATGTATTATTTTCAGAATACGATGCCTTTATTACCTCTTGATAAGTGTGTAAACTTACACAATATCCGTTCAATACCTAAAATAACCCAATTAAACCCACAAAGACCTAATTAAACCCAAAACAGACCAAAAATGGCAAAAATATGCTTGTATTTGTGTTTTGTGTGTGCAGGTGCGGATAAATCAAAAATCACAAGAAAACAGTCAAAAACAGGCAAGCACGGACACGAGAATCAGTAGAGTACAAAGCCGAAGCCAGAAAAGTCAAGCCTCAGTCAAAATCAGCCAAGAAAAGTCAAAGTCAGTCAAAGATGGTCAAACTAAGTCAAACACAAAAGGACAAATCCTCAAAATATTTCACTTTGGTCCCTCAACTCTCACAAAAGTCTAAAAATGTCCCCTCCTCCCTTATTAGGCCCAGGAAAGCCTTATTAGGCCTGAAATACCCTAAAATTCCTCACCCAGATCCATTTGGCCCAAAACCCTTTCATAAGCCCAAGTTACTAGCCTAGTTCCCTTTTAAATAAACCACAAGGGCTAAACTCGCAATTTTTGAAAGTTATTTATAACTAGAAAAGGGAAAAGAAACGAGAGGGGCTAGTATTGTCAATAGGGCAAAGATTCAACTAAATTTTACTCATTCAGTTATAAAAAAACACGCCAAAGCCCTAGTTACTGTTCATCTTCTTCTTCGCTATTTACCATGGATAAAACGAGAGGGCTTTCTCAAATTAAGGGCTAAGAACGTCTATTCAAGTAAGCTCAAGTACAAGGCAAGGGTCAAATCAGTCTTTCCAAAGCATCTCTTAACCCCTCTCAAGATCAAAGACATGTAGCAATGGTGAAAGCACAAGGGGTGTGGGTTTTTGCACTAAACACACTCACACAACTAGCACAAGCTGTCACATCAAAGAATGATAGCTTGGCAATCCGTGTGAGTGTGTTATTGATCCAACGGCTACAAATCATTCTCAAATGATTGGATAAATGAAAGGTGGTGATTTAAAGGAGCGGGGGAATGGCTCAAGAGGCTAGAAGGATCCAAGGCAGGCTATAAATAGGCCTCTCACTCTTCACACACAGACACGTAGCTTTTAGGATAGATTTTAGCTTAATTTCATTTTTAGCTTAATTTTACTTTAAATCTTGTAATTTCCTTTTAAATATTGTAATCAAGTTTTCTATTAATGAATTCAGTTGTTTTTAATCTCTTTTAAGCTCTCTTGTTAACTAAATAAGCTCTTATTTTACCTTAAACTGTTAAGCTAAATAGCCATAAGCTACTCATAAGCTCTTTCAGTCTATAAGCTGAAATAGAGCTTAATCAAGTCAGAAATAATACTTTCCAAACCTTAAAACAATCTAACTTACATCTACCATGGAATTCATTAGAATTGAGCTTTTGGAAGAGGGATCTAAAAGGGAAGGATCCCTATGGACTTATACCCTAGCTTAAAATAAGCTAGGGAGCTTGTAGCTGCCATATTGGTTTCCTCTTGTTTAGCTAGAGGCATTGTAAGTTTTCCTTTAATTTCTTGCCTTGAATATTAGTTTTATAGCTTCTAAACTTAGATCTGCTTATTTGCTTATTTAATTTGCTTATTAGTGCTTATTTGTGTCTTAACTAGCTTAATAATCATAGTTGCTTATCTGTTTTTGATTAAAATAGTTTAGATCTTAGTCTTTAATATAAGTGTCTTAAAAACCTTAAAAACCCAAAAATAGTAGAAATTAGTTTGAATCTTAGATTAATGCTTAATTAGTTGTTAATGCATGTTAGTTGGGGTTTTTATAAGCTAAAAATAATCTGGTAGATAATGCTTGTTAATTAGATTAGCAATTTAAGTTCAATGTCATTTCTGTCAAAGTAGTAAAGGGGTGTTTGGTATAAGCAAGTTTGACTATCAAAAGTCAAAAGTTTTGGTTAATACCTTTTGAGACAGCTTTGAATCTAGTTATAAACATTAGGAAATGAGTTTTTATAAAATAGATTTGGAAATTTAGAAAGTTTGAGCTTAAAATAAGAGTGCCAGCACCAGGGCATTTTGTCTTAAACCATTAGCTTGTGAAAATTTGATCTAAGCCCTCAAAGGCTTAGATCTTGCTTGCATTTTGTTTATACACTCTATTTGAGTGTGTCTAAAGTGCAGGTTTACCCTTAGGTAACCTGCACTATAGCTTTGCACTTGTGCAAAGTGCATCAGCAGTACTAAGTTAGTTAGTACTGCTGATACTTAAGCCCCAAATTAAGCCAGCAAAGCTAGGGTTTAATAGCTCTTCTTTTAGTATTTTATAGTCTAGGTATAGCTTAATATAGATTAGGACTTAAATTTCATTTTCTAGCTTATTTACATAGCTTAATGTTGCTGTCAAAATCATAAAAAGTCAAAAAGCCAAAAACAGTAAGTAGAAAGTTAGTTTCTTAAAATTTTGAATTCTAGCTTATAGGAGTAGATTTTATAGCTTAAATAGATAGTGGCTAAGTAGATTTATTAGTTTTCAAAAGCTTATAGTTTGAAATTGCTTATTAAACTTTTTAGCTTAATTGGATTTTGTGCCTTTAAGTGTCATTACTAAGTTTAGCATTTTTATCATCATTTTCAGTTGCTTTAATGTGTTTCCAGCTCTTATTTCTTTTCATTTTTAGATTAAGCAACTTATAAGCTTTCTAGAACACTTTTCCTTTTTAGATTTGAGCTTAGTTTGAGCTGTTTACAGCTGTTTAAGTGAGAATAAGCCCAAAACCCTACTCACTGTAACAGCAGCTTTGATAAGCTGTTTTAGAGCTTATTAGTTAGTTTTAGCTTAAGTCCCTTTTATTAAAGTAGCTTATTTTAGTGTCCTTTTCAAGTTTTAGTATTTAGTTTTTCTTAAAAGTAAAAAAAAAAAAATATAGCAAAAAGGGGTTGCCCACACTCGAACCCACGACCTCTCAGTTATAAGCCCAACGTGTTAACCATTTGCTTCAATAGCTCGTCTAGTAAGCCGTAGCATAATAAGCTCATTTGAGGGCTTATTCGTTAAGAAATTTGGTTTTTCTTATTTTTCTTGTGTTCCTGCCAGTGTTTAGGATTTTCCTAGAATTTTATAGATTTTTCCAGCTTTTATTTTATTTTTAATCAATTTTTGAAAGTTAAAATCTTATAAAATCAATAAAAAAAGTTTCAGAAAATACAAAAAAAATATTTTAGTTTTTAAAATATTGCTTTAGGTTTAACATCAGTAAAATCATTTTTTACACTTTTTATTCTTAAATTTCTTTTTTGAGTTTTTTTTTTAAAATTTTAAAAAATAGGATTTTAATAATAAAAAATAAGGTAAAAATAGTTGTCTTGCTTTTATATATATTTTAGACTTTTTAAGCTTAAAAATCATTTTCCAAATTTTTTTTGCTGCACGTTAGTTTGCATCCTATTCTTTAAGATTTAATTTGATTAAAATTAGTTTTTTAATTCATAATAATTTTCGAAGAAATAATCAAAAAAATGTTTTTATTTTTCCTAAAATTTTCTTTTGTCCTATCTTAGGTTTAGAAATTTAGTTTACATTTTTAGGAGTAAAATTTAGTTTACTTGCTTAATTGTCGCGTTTTATTTGTTTTCCGTAGTTGTTAAGTGCTTTAGTTGTTTTAAATTGCTTGTTTTTAATTAGTAGTTATAGAAAACCCAATCAATCTTCGAACCCATTCAAATCAATATCCAATATCAAGCGAGGTTTCAATTTCTCAAATCATTAGGAAAACGACCCGGGAAATCATACTTTCCGGTAAAGATACGTATATTATATATATATATATATATATATATATATATATATATATATATATATATTTTAAAGAGTGAATTTTCCTTAGGGAATTTTCTTAATTGCTCTTGTTGAGATATTATATATTATATAGTGTATCTTGTAACGTATCACCATTCCTTTCTTTTTCCTACACCAATAAACAATTGTTTCGTTTCACCTTTACACCATAGCCAATGCTCTCCTCTCCCCACATGCCGTCCAGTTTATAATAGCCTATTTTGATCAAATGTTGTGTTAGTCGTTGTAAAGTTTTTGTAGTTCATGCTTGTCAAAGTGAAAATTTTCTTCTATCTTTAATGTCTCGAGAAAAAGTGCACAATGCAATGGGAATGTTTTTAGCTCGTGTGTTTTTGCTACTTTCACAATTATGTATTATGTCCGAAAGAAGAAAAGTTCAAGAGAAAATTAGCCGGACAAATGATGATTATCAAGACGGTGAAATTACGCCGAGATTTATGATGTATTGTTGAAAAAGAGAGAGAGGGAGAATGAAAAAAAATATGAATGATGAAAAAGATAGTCGGTTCATAGAGCTTACACTGATGAAATTATTTGAAAGGATCGATTATTCGTTGATACGCACAAAAATCAACGATGTAAAGTATTGTAAAAAGTGGCCGATATCACCACTTATTTTGTAAAAGTATGTAAAGTTCAGGATGTAAGGGAAGTTGACCGTTATGGGAACGCCAACTTAGGTTGTCATTGTCATCTATGATCGAGACGTTTGTTTATAAGTTCGAGTCTTTGTCATGGAACGGTCGGGGAAAGTTACTAGCAACCGCACCTTATTTGTTGGCTTTAATCTATTTGTTTGTTTATTTTATTTAAAAAAAAAAAAATATAAAAAAAACAAACAATTTTATTTCCGTTTCATGATATCTAATAATTAGTATCTACTCGAATGTGATCTCGGGTACGAGCATGGATGGTCTAATTCCGTCGATTACGTCCGAAAAGGCCATGGTATTCATGTCTCAGCTGCCTTGTTTGACGACGACCTCTGGTGAAAGTCAGAAGCTCCACACCCTATATCATTCTTCATCTTAATAAGAATGATTAAAAACCCAAGCCTTCTAATAAATACCCAATTTACCTTTTGACTTGTTACTCCTTAGCTTTAGAGGTGGAGATATGTATCCTTGCAAAGCCTATGATACGAAGCTAATCATGATTGATCAAATGAGCATACCACTAAAATTGATTACGCACCCTAGGGACTAGTTGAGTGATTGAGTGATTTCATTTACATATTTCGTGAGGAGTTGGTTTTGTACAAGGTGGTCTGAACATGAAAGAAATGCTATCGTGGAAAATCATTAACCTCTCGGGATTGGGATACATTTTCAATTCTTTCTAAAGTCTACTTGAGGTACAAGTAGGATCAAGTGGGGGGTTATGTTGATCAGTCATCAATAACGTATATCTTTACTATCTTTTATCCCACGTATTTTACCTATTTTATTGAATTATTGCAAGATATTAGTACTTAATGCTTAAAGTTTTATTATTTGCA
Organism: Tanacetum coccineum; assembly: GCA_026074375.1. NCBI lineage: Eukaryota > Viridiplantae > Streptophyta > Magnoliopsida > Asterales > Asteraceae > Tanacetum > Tanacetum coccineum. Next base: position 33,401 of record BQNB010037676.1, read on the forward strand.
GTAATTTGGAGTCAACTTGTGAAGAAGAAGAAAAAGGAGCAATCTAGAGTAAACGACGACATTGAAGAAAACTTATTGCTGCACCTTATAAGCCGTATCCAGCAATATAAAGATACGGGGTATCTAGTACGAGCTAAATCAAGAAAATGCATAATGATCAATTCCCCATACGGCGGATCCTCTGCAACCAAATAGCCGTATGCTCAATGTTCATCAGTCAAAGATACGCATTTAATATGATTGATGGTAATTATCTTAATTTATTTGATCTTATCGCGGACTCCAGGAAATTAAACCCTAGACGCCATATCCAACTTATCCCTATTCTGTGTATCCTGGTGTTATTTCAGACACTTGTAATATACAAGACTCAAAAGAAACAAGTTTTAGTGTGCAATATCACATTCTCTGTATAGGTATACAACTAAAGTCGAATTTCTCAAGCAAAAAGAGCAGGCCAAGGTTCGAGCTCCTTAGTGCCTAATTCATTAGAAGACATCGTGTAATTCTTCATTTCTTAATCATTCAATTGCGTTAATTGTTTGATCACGTTGTTGTGAATACATTGACAATGGATTGTGGTCTAATACCCTGGGATATTAGACATGTTAATGAAGATTGATAATGTTTGGTGTGTTTTATACGGCTTTGCTATTTATCGTGTGATTGTTTGTAATTATGTTTATCGCCTTTATACTTGTTTATGTGTTGTCATGCGAACCTATCATTCAACTGGGTTTGGAGAAGAGCACTAAACGCAGTAACCTAGATGTGGGCATGGCTCTCCAATGTTATGTTACTATATGCCCGGTACCATAGGATCACGCAAAAATGACACCTTTATCATTTACTCTTTGATTATGAGTTAGTTGACCGGCAAGTGAAGCAGATAATTGTTCCAACCAGTATTGTTCTTAATTGATTGGTATTGATTTTGGTGGTGGACTACTGGTGTATAATACAACATCAAGCAATAAGTGGGTAAAGTCCTGATGGGCTAGGGTATTAACAGGATCACCACTGCTTTAATTCCTTATGATAGATTATAATTAGACTTTAGGATGCTTTATGTGGATGCGTTAATCATGACAGGATTGTTCGTATCTAGGTCTTAGGATGAAGAACCACCCAAGTCTTAAGAATGATATGTCACCTCGAAATAAGTAGCCATTGCACTAAATAAACAAACCAGCTTGTAATTGGAATTAACATGGTTAATACAGTTTTCCATTATTTGGTTTGTACCGCTTCTTTATCTTGTGATTAATTGCTTTAGTTTGTATTGTGTTTTGAATTAATCTTTGACACCACTAAACCTGTGCCAGTCTCTCAGACTGAAACCCCCCATTTACCTCTAGTAAATATGTATAGCATAGGTTTAACAAGTAATTAGACTAATCTAGATAGAATTAAAATACTGATAGAATATTAGGTTAACTCTCACTCTTAGTGTTCGACACCCTACTTACCGCGAAGCTACATCTTGACCGGGTACACTGCCCGTTAAAGTGTTGTCTTTAGGTTTGTCGGCTAAATATAAATATAAAACTTGATAATCACTAAATAACACCTACACGACACAACACATCAGGTTTTTGGTGTCGTTGCCGGGGAGTGAATAGTTTAATCTTTATTCTTATTAGTGTTTTCTAACCTTTAACTTGTTTAGTATAAAATTAATTAATTCTGATTGCTAATTGTTTAGTTTGATTTGTGTGTTTAATTTATGGCATTATTTAATTGTGTGTTTAATTAGTATTTTGTTCTAACTGATCACCTGATACGGTGTATCCACCAGTTGGATGCGACGTATCTAACCTTCTGTTTAGGACAACGTATTGTTTTTACATTCTAAACGGCGTATCTGTTCCCAAACAATATGGCGTATTCTATAAACTTAATTCGGCGTACTACCATTCAAAAGACCCATACAGCGTATTCTGTTTGATAGAATACGACGTACTGGTTACCTGATACAGTACCGGTATTTCGTTTTCAGTTTTTTTGTCTATTTCTATGTGTTCTCTCCTTTGAGAGCACATCCTACTTATTGTTTTATTCTTGTTCTCAGCCTGGAGAAGGATCACAATGGCAGAACCGATCACGAACGACTACATTTTTGCTACTCGTAAAAGCTTCGTCTCAAACGATAACGATGGAAAAATGATTGTAAAGAATTTCATTGAGATCGAAGGAACGTTTCTGGTGAAAATCCGCGACAACCCTTTTAATGGGATTAAGGGAGAAAATGTGTTTGAACACATTAATAACTTTCTCGAAATTGTTAAGCCACTTAAAATAAGGGGACTAAGTCAAGACCGATTTAGACTTAGTGTCTTCCCTATCTCGCTCTTGGGTGCCGCAAGCAAATGGTTTACAAATGAATGTATCGGTACCATTTCTACTTGGGATGATTTAGTTGAAAAATTAGTTCAAAAGTTCTACAATCTTCCTGATCATCACGAAGATGAGGAAACTGGTGATGAAAATAACCCCAATATAATTGACAACGTTCCAAAAATCTTTAAGATCGAAGAAAACGTGTTCAATTTCGATACACCCTTGTGTATAGCCTTTGAAGAATTCAACTACCTCCTCAAAATTGACCCAGATCTATTTACCTACGACATCCAAGGGATCAAAACATACGACGAGTATGAACAGGAGTTGAATAATGAAAAAACACAAGGACTTGATGAACAATGGTCAAAGAATGAGGTTCCGTATCAACTTGGTGACCACATATGCGAACCGTACCGCTTCAAAAATGAAATTACAAAATGGCTCACATGTAGTTCGGATACCGACGGCTATTGTAATGGATGAGAGCTACCCGGGATGGTTAGAGTCGGTCGCATGACTTATTTTCAAGATCACAAGTGGTACGATAAAATGATTGATGGGGGCCTAAAGCAAGAAACTTTAAAGTATAAGGCTCAAATTGAAGAATCATGGGGAGATGCTTGATAAGTGTTAAATTGTATACATAAAATACCCAGGATTTCGCCAATAAAAGCCAAAAATATTCCAAAAGATGGAAATATGTGTGCTTTTGTGTCTCAATATGCAGGAAAGGATATCAAAGTCAAAAGAGCAAAAACGACAAAAACCGACAAGAAATGAAGTGATCAAGTACAAGAGAAAGATTTGAAGCTAATTTCAAAAGCCGGATCAAGACCGTGGTTGAGAAAAGACAAGAAAGTAAAGAAAAGGACAAAGTGAAATGACCATTATACCCTTTGAAGAGGATGCAAAAAGACTAAAATACCCTTTTGGGCCCTTCTATACTGTTTGGATCACAAAAGCCCATCAAAAGCCTAAAACCAAAAAAGTCCATTTCCTGTTTTCAAAACTACAAGGGCTAGGATTGACAAATTTCAAAGTCATTTTACACTGCACTTTGAATAAAAAACCACAAGGGCTAGTTGTGCAATTACCCTAAAGTTTCAAATCAAACGCGGGCTAGTTTTCTCCCTAACCGTCTTATACCCACTTTTCCCGCCAAAACACCGAACAAACCCAATCTTCCCAAACTCTTTCCCGTTTCTCCCTACTCTCAACCCACCTCGTATTTACCATCTCCACGTCATTTTTATGACGTGGCAGCCTCCTATTGGTGCGAACACCTCACCAAAGACATCCAACGGCTAAAAATCAAGTTTAAAGTGATCAAGGGCTTGGAACGATTAAAGTTCTCATCCTCTCTTCACCCTCATCTATAAATAAGAGCTTGTATTTCAGTTGAGAGAGTTTTTTTAAGAGTTAGTTCAATTTTTCTGTGTAATTTTCTCTTTTCAATTTACGTGTACTGTTCATCTTTTCAATTGAGCTTTTAAAACTTTCAAAATTCAGTTGTACTCTTTGTTCTTTGTCTTGTACTATTCTTCTTTTAAGAGCAATAAAAACTAATTGAGTTGTTTTCGTTTTAAAGTCTACATGTTATAAGCTGTTTTTAGCTAATAAGTTTGAAATAAGCTCGATATAGCTTATTATGTTTTCTTAAGTTCAAAAGTTGTTCAAATTTTGTTAAAAGCCTTCTAAGTACTGTATTAGTCTACTTTGGTTCAATAATGTTCATTTGAATTCAATTTGATCAAGTTTGGAAGCATTGAGGAGTAATAAGCTCAATTTAGCTTAATGAGCTTAAGCTTTTGGTCTAGAGGCTAGGAGCCATTAGGATATTGAGTTTTAAGGTCATTCACTCAGAAAGAGTGGCCTAGTGTCTGAGATTACATAAATTTCAGGTTTCATCTTCTATATTTCATTTTAGCATTTGAAGCTTAATTCAGTAGCTTATTTCATTGACTTTTTGTGTGCTTAAACTTGTTTAATATTGTTTAGTTAGCCTAGTGATTCAAATGCCTTAAGCTGTTGTAGCTAGAGTTTATTGAGATTTCAAATTTTAAATTCTGTCATAAGAGTAGAAAAAGCTAGCTGAGTAACTAGCTTATTTCTTTTAATAAGCTAGGAATTTTAGTGCTTAAATAGCTCAACTAGACTAGTTATAGATAGAGTAGATATAAGGTTTTTAGATACCTAGTTTAAAAATAGATTTTAAAAGCTGTTAAGAAATGTTTCAAAAGTTTAAGTAGTGTTTGGCATTACACTATTTTGACTTTAAAAGTCAATGACCATTAGGTTAATTCATTTCTTTAGTTGAGACTATCATAAGACACAAGATTTCTAAAGGTTTCAGAAGTCAATTTGCATTTTTAAAGATTTTATAGTTTAAAAATAGTGTTTTAGCACCAGGACAGTTTTAAGTGATAAGTAGTTTTAGAGTAAAGTGATTCACATCATTTTAGAGTTCTAGTTTGGTAAATGTAGGTTTAGTAACACTTAGATAGTTGGTTTATGAGTTCTCACCTTAGAAATTTAGCCTACATTTGAGTTTTTTGTCAAGTACATCAGCATAAACAGTATTAACTCAGTTAATACTGTTTGATGCTTATCATTTTTAAGCTACTATTTAGTACTTATAATTAGGAGATAGAAGTTAGTATTAAGCATTTTAGTAGTATTCCATTAGCTCTACATAATTCATCTCTTAACTTTCCTCATATCTCTCAACTAATATTGGTTTTTTCAACTTCTAGTGTATGTTGAGATCATGTATAATCCACTTGTCATCCTTTTTTTCAATAATGTCATCATATGAATCAAAAATAGGCA
>BQNB010037677.1:0-49281 GCA_026074375.1 Tanacetum coccineum
GGTAAGACAAATGTGGTGATTGATGCGTTAAGAAGGAAGGAGCGAGTGAAACCTAGACGTGTTCGAGCGATGGCTATGAACATTCGGTATGGAGTAAGAGGAATGATGTTGGCAACCCAAAGTGAGGCGTTCAAGCAAGAGAACGTATGCGCAAAAAGGCTTCATGAGTTAGATTGACATATGGAAAAGAAGGAGGACGAGAGTTTGTACGTTATGGATCATATATGAGTTCTGTTAGTAGGGAATGATAAGAACGGTAGTAATGGATAAGGCTCATGCATCAAGGTACTTGGTACATCCGAGAGCGGATAAGATGTACTATAACCTTGGAGACATGTATTGGTAGCCACGTGTAGAAAAGGATATAGCTACCTATGTTAGCAATTGTCGGATATTATTTTATGTTTGCTGGGTATTTTCATGACACTTTGTGTCCCTTGTGTTCCGTTTAGTTCATTTAATTCTCTCTATTGTTGACACCATTATGTTGTGATGATATCCATGATGTTACGCCTTGTGTTTAAGAGGTGAAGGCTGCAATGTCAAATACTTTTGGCTTGCTGCAACAGCCTGAGATACTTGAGTGAAAATGAGATAGAATCACCATGGATTTTATCACTAAATTTCCAAGGTCAAAGTAGTAAGTATGATGTGAATTGGGTAATGGTCGATAGACTGACCAAGTTAGCTCATTTACTAGCTATACAAGAATATTGCAAGATGTGAAGTTGTCAAAGATTTATATTGATGAGATAATAGCAAGGAATGGAACTCTGGTGATGATCAACTCAGATTGAGATGGATGATTTACCTCGTGGTTTTGGCAGACGCTGTAGAAAGTGTTAGAGACGCGATTGAATTTGAGTACTGCTTAGCATCCTCAAGCGGATGGACAAAGTGAACGTATGATTCAGACTTTTGAAGATATAATGAGGGCATGTTGTAACATCCGAGAATTTTTGAATTTTTGAATGACGATTTCAATCGTTGACTTTTAGGGTCTGGCTTGACTTATAAGAACGACCATCTAAAGCACGTTTTCATTATTCGGACTCTAAAGCAATTTGATGTAAAACGACGTTCCTGACAACTTTTTAGTTTTGACCGAGATCCGAAAACAGTCAGAAGGTGACTGAAACGTCCTCGCAAAATTTTGAGCACAACGCGTGCCGACCCAAAATAATTAAATTTATATTTAATTATCATAATTTATTAAATAAAAATATTTAATAAATTAATTATATTGTTAATCGAAAACGTTTGTTAAAAACGCAATTATTGAAGTTAAAATTCATTTTACGGATAAAGTTTATCGGAAAAATATATAAATGAATAACAAACATTTTAAATAAATGTTATGAAACAATTATGAAATAAAATCGTGTAAATACTCATTTTTATTGGAAAAATGATTTGGAAAACAATGGCGCAAGTTTCGAGATTTGAATCATCCGTTAAGTCGCTCAAATGAGTCCCGAACCATTATTTTACAAAATAATGCCCAACATTTACACTTTTGGCCCCTGTGAAATATTTATACAATTAACCCTAAACTTATTAATACTTGTCATTAAATTTTAAAGTTTTAATATAAATATAAAAACTTTTATAAAATTTCATTTCCATCTCAAAACTTACACAAAAAAAAGAGATATAACTCTCTCTTCTCTCCCTCAATATCCGGCCACCGCCGGCCACCCTCAGCCATCGCCGGCCGCCGTCGCCGGGCCACCACCCAACTGCCGCCACCTCCGGTCATCTTCTCCGGCCAACCATCCGTGCCACCACGTCGCCGCCGCCGGAAACTTTTCCGGCGGAGTTTTCCGGTGAACTCCAAAAAATGCTCCTCGTGAGCCGATCTATCCAACCCACTACTTCACTCTCCTTCACGCGCCTCCATCACCACCACCCACCTCAGCCGCCGCTGCCATGCCACCCTACACCACCTCCACCACGCCACGCACCATAACACCACTGCCATCATCATCATCTCATCGTCATCATCACCATCGCAGCCGCCATTTTCCCCCTTCCTTGTTTTACCGACGACAGCCACCACAAGGAGTGGTTTGTTTCGGTGGATAAACACCACCACCAAGGGGTGTTTGTTCGGTGACAGCCACCGCACCACAAGGGTGCGGCTGGTTGTGTCTCAACCATACAACAAGGGTGCGTCGGTTTGTTCGTCACAACGACTAGGGTGCGCATTGGTTTCGTGACAGCCTAAGAAAGGTTGCGATTGGTTTATAGATGCACCAAGGGGTGCGTCGGTTTCGGGACAGCCACCACGAGGGTGGGTTTGGTTTGGGTTTAGCAGCAGGGTGTGTTTGGGTTGGCTTTGATAAACACCTCGAGGGTGCATTCGGGTTGGGTTTAACAACCACGTAGGTGCGTTTGTTTCGGGTTTGGCTGCGAACACAGCCGGGTGTGGTTGGTTGGCTGCCACCACAGCCGGGTGTGTTTGGTTGGCTGGCACCACAGCCGGGTGTGGTTGGTTGGCTGCCACCACAGCCGGGTGTGTTTGGGTTGGCTGCCAAACAACCGAAAAAGGTGCGTTTGGTTTTGTTATAGCGTCTAGGGGTGTGTTTGGCTGTGACAGCCCCCAAAAAGGGGTGCGTTTGGCTTGCTTAAGCCCGAAAAGGGTGTTTGTTTATATGGCAAATAAAGGGGTCGTTCGGTTTGTTTAGAACAGATTAGGGTGAGTTTGGTTGGACAAAATTGCAATAAGGGCTGTTTGGATTGGAAGAAATGGAATTAGGGTGCGTTTGGTTGGGCAGATTCGGCATAAGGACGCGTTTGGTTTAGCGAAACAACGAGGGTTCGTTTAGTTTATATAGCAAATCAACAAACAAATAAATATAACGTGAGATTTTATATTATAAAAACCGGACTAAATTGGTGGTTTAAATTGGTTAAATAAATATAACGTTTATTATTTGGTTTAGTTTAGATATAATAAAATATATAAATATATTATATCTAAAAACGCGAGTGTTTGAAATATTAACACGTTAACAATTGCAACCTATATATTGAATATGGAAAACGTCGAGTTTTGCGAAAAATGGAAAACGTTATATAAACGGGGAATTCATGATGAAATTTATATAAATTACTATATTTACGATTCAACTAAACTGCTTTATTCTATTAAAACGATAAAGGAAAACTACGTTATATTTTAAAAAATATACTAAAATATAACTGTATAATAACCTGACAACGAACGAAAACTATACTTTTACAATGAGACGAACTGTTTTAGACGCAACCCGTCGAAGAAACGAAATATATTTTATAAAATATTATTTATATTTTATAACGATTATAAACTGTTACAAGCATCGGTTGTTTAATTCATAACGTCAAGACATGTGTCTACCATTATTCAAAGTCTTTTTATTAATTAAATTGGTTGTCAAACTAATTGGTTTAATTAATTATTCACATTTATTATATAATACCTGCAAGGTATTATATACTTTTTATTAATCTTTGGATTGATTGTCCTTGTTATATAATTCACGGTAGGAATTTAGATAAGGGTATTTTTTTCATAAGAATATATAAAGAATATATATTTACACACTTGGTATTATTTTTCAAATTTATTTATTTTAACCAACCACCAAACCATTACAACGTTAAATCCAAATCTTCATCAACGTGTAGTGTTGATGTAACCATTCATCGGGGAACCCAAATATATTATCCTAGGCTAGTGGATCGTAGCCGTTAAGATTAGTTGCGACTTCTTGATCGAGCCACTTCGTCTTTCGTTCGTGTTGTGCATATTAGATGCCTATCTGTCGATCGTTCTTCATCATCAATGTGAGTTCATAACCTCGCTTTTCATGCTTGTCTACAAACTCTTTACTTACTGTATTATCTTATAACAATGTGATTGTTTTTAAAGGATATTATGAGTTTCATAGCCTCACTTTTACTCGTTTTGGATAACGGTTATATATATATATTTGGGATGAAAATATGCATCGTTTTATAAATGGACACAAGTGGATCAATTTTATATTATGATTACGTGTTGCCTAAGTAGCGATAACCCAAGTTGAGCCCCTTTATCATGAACTGTCAATTGCATAGATGTAGTTGTGAATTACATTATGTGAGCGCGAATGTTATAAATAGATCTATTTGGGGAAACGACCTCCCCGTTCGGGTGACTAGCTATCACCGGGAACGAACGTTATAACATGTCGAATTTGGAGATGTTTCAGGTTAGACATCTAATCGGGGCAGAAATTGCAATATATATTATTGCAAGAAAGATCGTCGAGCTTCAGTGTCATGAGCTTAGGAAACGTAATCAGGGTCTCATGATGTTTGCATTTGTTTCTTCATCACGGGAAGTTTATATGTTGGTGATAGTTGCAGTGCTTTATCACGGGAAAAATCTTGTGGTCCTATGTTATACGTTTTGGCGACTATTTGGAGATTTAAATGGTCTGGCATGTTTTGCAACTGTTGATTTTAGAAATCATATATATATTTTGAAAGGACATTTAAGGAATTAAATGGTCATATATACTTTGGAAACCTTTGGGTTATTATTATTCATATCTAAACTAACCTATGAACTCACCAACTTTATGTTGACGTTTTTAAGCATGTTTTTCTCAGGTGAATTAGATGCTTGGACTATCTGATGTGCATTGGAGTCTAAATTGACAAGATTTCATAATTGGATTTCTACAAATGATCAAATCTCGTTGTGTCGCTTTCAAGCTTTTCATTGTGATGCAATTATGGGACAACTATTATTTTGATTTTAGAAAATCAACGAGATTGTTTTACAAACGACACATTTAGAGGTCGTTCTCTTGTATCTAGCGCTGTGTATTATGAAGTAGCACCCCAAGTGGTATTCCGCTGCGTTGTCATATTTTTGGGGGGTGTTACAATCACACTCTACAAGAAATGAGTAGGACTATGTTGAATGAACAATCCATTCCACAAACATTTTGGTGTAACGCGGTCGATAATTCAACCTATATAATCAATAGGATTTCCATTTTTCATATTTTAGGAAAAACCCCATACGAGTTGCTAAGAGGTAGAAAACAAAACCTTAATTATTTTAAAGTATTTGGAAGTAAATGCTTCATATTCTTTTTATCAAAAGATTACGTCTGAGCGCCGATTTTCTTAAGTATACCTCGCATCCCCTGCGCAGCTATTGAGTACCTCCAACCAAACCCCACCAACATTGAAATAAATACACCCACAAGCTCCCACTAACCTAAAACAACGCTATCCCGGCGCGTCCAATATCTCCCCTAGATATCAGTATTCTATTCCGCCCACTAACCACACCAGTTAAAGCCTTACACACTACTAATTCTTAACCTTACAACCACTAATGAAAGTCCACGACATTAGGGAATCCTTAAATGTGACATTTGATGAAACTCATCTCCCGCCTAAAATATCACCATTGGAGGATGATGATTTAGTCGAAGAAGAAGCTATTGAGGTTAATAAAACAAGACCCTTAGGCAATGTTCTCAAAGATAAATCTTTAGAAAACAATGAAATCATAAACATTAAAGAATATAAAATTCATCCACTAGATAATGTTATTGGTAATTTAAATTGAAGAACTCTTAGATCACAAGCTCAAGACAAGAGTAATTTCTTTTGTTTTCTTTCAACAATAGAACCTAAAAGTATAAATGAAGCTTTAAAAGATAAAAGTTTGGTGCACGTAATGGCCATCAAGAAGAATATAAACAATTTGTAATCCAAATGATGTCTTGGAATTAAGTCCCTAATCTCCTCATGGATAAATGACCATTACTGGAACTAAATGAGTATATAGGAATAAGCTCGACAAAATGGGGTTATATCTAGAAATAAAGCTAGGCTAGTTGCCCAAGGTTAGAATCAACAAGAAGGAATTGATTATGACAAAACTTATACACCCGTAGCTAGATTATAATCCACAAGAATATTATTAGCTTATGCATGCACTCTAGACTTCAAATTATTTCAAATGGATAATGGATGTAAAGAGTGCATTCCTTAATGGTTTTATCAATGAATCCGGCGTGACCGAGAAAACTGCGAATACCCTTCACGGTAGTGGGATGAGGCAATTTTGCAATGACATCAACTTTCGCTTTATCAACCTCAATCCCGGTCTTAGAAATCTTATGGCCCAGGACTATGCCTTCCTTAACCATAAAGTGGCACTTTTCCCAATTTAGCACAAGATTGGTTTCTTCACACCTTTAGAGCATTTTGTCTAAATGGGAAAGGCAAGAGGAGAAATAATCACCGAAAACCGAGAAATCATCCATGAATACTTCCATGGTTTTCTCAATCATATCGTGAAAGATTGCAACCATACACCTTTGGAACGTGCCTGGTGCATTGCATAACCCAAAAGGCATGCGATGATAGGCAAATGTCCCATAAGGGCAGGTGAAGGTAGTCTTTTCTTGATCAAGTGGGTCAATTGGGATTTGAAAATAGCCGGAGAATCCGTCCAAAAAGCAATAGTACTCATTTCCGGCTAATCTTTCAAGCATCTGATCCATAAATGGCAACGGGAAATGGTCTTCACGAGTTGCATTGTTGAGTTTTCGGTAGTCGATGCAAACTCGCCATCCCATAACCAACCTAGTGGGTATTAACTCATTTTCTTCATTTTTTTCCACGGTTATGCTTCCCTTCTTAGGGACACAATGAACCGGGCTTACCTAGGGACTATCAAAGATAGGGTAAATTAACCCAGCATCAAGAAGTTTGATAACTTCTTGCTTAATAACCTCATGGATTTTGGGGTTAACTCTTCTCTGATGTTGAACTACGGGTTTGGCATTTTCCTCCATCAAAATCTTATGGGTGCAAAACTGTGGATCTATCCCCTTAATATTAGAAATCTTCCAAGCTATGGCATGCTTATGTGACTTAAGAACCTTAATCAGGGCGGGTTTATCCTCATCTTTTAAGTTTTTAGCGATTATGACAGGTAATTTGTCATCACCCTCCAGAAACGCATACTCAAGATGGGATGGTAAGTCTTTGAGTTCAAGGTCGGGAGGATCTTCACATGAAGATTTAATCTCTTCAGGTACATTTATTTCACAAACTGGTGACGGAGGGAGATTTGGGTCACTATTGATTACACTTAACAATTCCTCAAGGTAAACAGTATCTCCCTCAGAATCATAGATGCCGTCAACACCTGGTGGTATTGAATCATCATGTTCAAGAAATTCATCGATCTCTTCCATTAGAAAATCACTTCCTCCGAAGGGAGTGAAAGATGGAGAGCGAGAATCGATCATAAGGTCCGACGTAGAAGTGGGATTGCCACTTTCAGAAATTTCAAGTACTTCTTGAACATATTCTTCACAAGCAATGTCAATAACATCGACTCGGTTAACCGATTCAATGATATTGTAGGAGAAAGTCTTAGTATCACCAACTTTGAAGGTCACGGATTGGTCATCGTGCCTAAGGGTCATTTGTTCACCGTGAACATCGATCAAGGCACGTGCCGTCCTCAAGAAAGGTCTTCCTAAGATTAGGGGAACCCGAGGATCGGCAACGTAATCAACGACCACAAAATCGGCAGGAAAGAAGAACGTTCCAACTTTCACGAAAACATCCTCGGCGATGCCGGTGGGAGTAGAAATCGTTCGGTCGGCAAGTTCAAGTATCATTCGGGTTTTGGTCAAAGCTGGGAGACTTAGTTCTTTCCAAATGGAGAGAGGCATTAGGTTGATGCTTGCACCGAGATCGGCCAAGGCTAAGCATTCATTCATCTCCGGAAAATCACACGGTATAAGAAATCTGCCGGGGTCTCCAAGTTTCTCGGGAAACTTTTTTAGGATAACCGCCGAGCAATTCTCGTTTACCGGTGTCTTTGTCAACTCAATCATCTTATCCTTGTCATTGAGGAGCTTTCTAAACATTGGTGCAAATTTGGGCATGTGTAGGAGAGCGTCCGCGAAACTTAGCTCGAAATGGAGATTCCGAAAAATCTCCATAAATTTTGAAGCTAGAAGATTGTCTTTTTCACGGAGCTTTTCTTTGTTGGCCCTTGAAGGATAAGGCAAGGTTGGTTTAGTCTTTGAAGCAACAACGGGCTCACCAATTTGGTCATTAGTTTGGACCACTGGAGGTTGGATGTTTTCGGTGCTTGGTTGCACCGTATCCTTTGTCACCTCGGGTTCATTTTCCTTCTCTTTAGGAGGAGAAGAAATTTGAGGTCCATTATAGGAAACACCGCTTCGGGTAGTGATTGCTTTCACATCACCTTTCGGGTTAGCAATGGTGTTGCTTGGAAGAGAACCCGAACCCGAAGTAGAAGCGGTATTACTATTTACGAATTTGGTGATCAGGTCCGTTATATTTGCCATTTGATTTTGCATATTTTGCATAACCGCGTCATTAGCTTTGACGTAGTTATCAAAATCGGGCTTAGACACACCTGGTGCTGGTGGAACTGGAGCTTGGTAAGCTGGAGCTTGAAAAGTCGGGGGTTGATTAATCTGGGGTTGGTAAACTTGTCCTTGATTGAAATTATTACCCCGATTTTGGTTAAAATTGTTCCCCCGATTTTGGTTGAAATTGATCCCCCGATTTTGGTTGTTTTGATGGTTTTGCATAGGAGGAAAACCGGGAGGTCGAATTTGGTTAGCAACCATCTGAGGTCGGTAACTGGCATTCCCTTGGTTGTAGTTAACTGCGGCTGCTTGTGACACGTAATCTTGGATATTGTCACGATAGTCATTGGTGGCTGGACAATTTTGGTAAGAGTGTCCACCCCCGCAAGTTACACAACTTTGCTCGATCGCTTTTACGGAAGCGGGAGCTGGAGTTTGGTTTTTCTTATCGAGAATCAATGCTCTAACCATATCTTTTAACTCAGCAACATCGGATGAAACTGCTGGGGTAGAAGAGCTCGTACTCACTTTTGAAACAATGGCTTTGCTTCGTGATTGACGAACTTTGGATTTGCTCTCGATGATTTTTAGGCATTCTCGAGGCATTTTATCCAAAAAGTTACCACCCGCAGCGGAGTTCAATGAATCTTGATCATTGGAATTTAGGGCATTATAGAATGTATCGAGTTGATGCAATTCTGAAAACCCATGATGCGGGCATCCCCTAAGAAGATCATTGAATCGGTCCCATGCCTCGTAAAACGTTTCATCAAATTTTTGTTGAAATCTCGTGATTTCATTTCGAAGATTTGTCGTTTTAGAGGGAGGGAAGAATTTGTTAATGAATTTCGAAACAAGATCATCCCATGTAAGAATCGATCGAGGGGGCTCTTTTTCAAGCCAAATCCGGGCTGCTCCCTCGAGGGAAAATGGGAAAAGCATAAGCTTAACCGACGTACTCGGGACGTTCGGGAACTTCATCGTAGAAGTGATCTTGTTGAAATATCGGATGTGGGCATGTGGGTCTTCTTTATCGTGTCCAAAAAATTGCTTGTTTTGAACAAGATTAAGTAGACCATGCTTGATCTCAAAGTTGTTCGCGGTAATTTCGGGAACAACGATCGCATCCTCGTAACCCTCGGTGGGTGCTTCGAGCAATTGCGCCATAGTTCGATTATCGTCCATCGTAACTATGGGAGGACATTGTCAGTTTCTTGATTGTTATTGGTTTTCTCAAGATTTAGTATTCTTGCAGAAGGTTGTCGGACTTGTAGGTTGTCGCGTCTACGTGCTTGAGACGGTGCGCATGCACAAAAAAGAAAATTTACACTAATTTTTTTTTTTTTTTTTTTTTTTTCAATGATTAATTCACAATTGATTTTAACGGACAATGAGATAAGACAACTTAAACCAAATAATCTACTTACTTCACGGTAGCTCTCAAAAAGATAAACTCACAGGTGAGCGGAGGAGTAGGAATAGCGCGAAGCTTATTTCTCCTTTCGGGTCGTAGTTCCTCGGAACAACCCTCCTTATACCCACTTTATAGTTTGTTTAACTTTTCAAGGTGAGCCGTTCGTCGTAAGAGACACAAATGGCAAGTTTTTAAATCTTTTGTTCGAGTTGGGAACCAACAAGTTCACCGGAAGTTATTATGATAATACCTCAGTTGAGAATATTATATTTTGGTATTTTTACCAATTTGTGAATTTTATTTCTTTTTTATGGACAATGTTTTTATATTTTTGGTTTTTTCTTTGGTTTTTATCTGATAATTATACTAATAAAAGAAAATGAAAAATATTTTTGTATTTTTTATGTTTTTTTTTATAAAAGAAAATATTCACAGATTCAAACACAAAATGTCAAACGTAACGAAAATCGGTATCACAGCCTCCCCGGCAACGGCGCCAAAAATTGATCGCTGCCAAACTACACCTTAAAATATATATAATATATAATAAAATATAAAATATATATAGTAAGAATAGTCTAAAAGCAGAATCAATAAAACCGAGAAGTAGTATAGAATTTTCCCGGGTCGTTTATCCCCAACGAGGCTGGACTGGAGAATCGATACAGTCGAAAGATTGGAGTTTGAATGAGAAAAATGATTTGAGAGTGTGGAAAGCTAAATTAAACAATAATAAACTAAAACGTTTAAGAAAATCCTAAAAATTATGAAATTAAGCTAGAAAACGAGAGCACGGGCCCCGAACAAAGGGGGAAAAACCTAAAATCTTTAAAATTAACCCTACGAAGAAATTTTCACTTCTAAACTACTCTAGGGAACAAATAACGAAGAATGAAAAAGACTAGACCGAAAACGGAGTTCGTTTGACCCAAAAACGAGTCAAGACAAAATCCCGCACCCGGACCGCTCTTTAAAAAATGAAAAGTTGTAAAAATGACCCTACGAAAAGTTTTATATTTTTCCTACAAACTATATGACAAAATAAAATTTTCTAAAAAAGAAAAATATTTTTTTGATAATTTTTGTATTTTTTATGAATTTTTAAAACTTTTAACTAAATTAAATTATAAAAAATACTAAATGACTTCGAAAAATTCTGAAAATTTTACTAAAAATACTTTACACTATGACTAATCTACGAAAAATAAGAAACACAAAATTGGCTTATAAATAAGCCCTCAAATAAGCTGTAACAGCTTATTAGCTTTAAAGCCAAAAACACCTTAAATACCAAAGCCCTTGGGACTCTAACAGAAAAGTCCCAAGGGCGCAGCGGTATGAGTGTGTGTTATAAAAGAGGGATCGTATCGAGGGGTACCGGGTTCGAGTCTTGCTCACCCAGTCCCCTTGTCTTTCCCTCTTTTTTTTTTTGAAAAACTTTGTGAAGCAAAGTTGTTAAGCTCGTGGGGCTTAACAACTTTGTCAACTACAGCTTTTTATGAAAAGCTGTAAATAAGCTTAAAAATAAGCTTAAAAGTGACAGTTTGCTTACAAAGAGCTTAAAAGCTAAAAATGCTAAGTCTTTTTGGACACCTTGGACAAATAAGCTAGGCTTGGACTAAAATAAGCTAAAGGGGACTAAACTTATTCTAAATAAGCACTTAAGTGCTTAAAAGCTAAAACTAATAAGCTGGAGAAAAGGGCTTAAATGGACAGAAGCTAAAACAAGCTTAAAGGCTAAAATGCATATCTTTGGGACTCTAAATATGCAAGGAAATTGGGTTAATGAAGCACAACAACTTATCAATCTATCTAAATAAGCTATTTAGAACACAAAGTAAGCTTATTGAAGTAAAAGCGAAATAAGTCAAAAAGAAAAAATAAGCATCCCTTACAACTAAGCTATGCAAAACAGTTCGAAAAGATGGGACTTCTAGCTTAAAAATAAGCCATCAAATAAGCTTGCTAAGAGCTGAAACTTAAGGGGCTTATATAAGAGCTTATAGGCTCTCAAAATAAGCCAAGAACTTGGGCTTTAGTACACTTAAAGCTTAAGAAAAAGAAGCTTAAAATCTCCCCTTTGCACCAGGGGAGATTAAAGCTTAACACAAGTGGCTTATTTGACAGCTTTCTAAAAGCTGTCAAATAAGCTCAAAACTAAAAAATAAGCTTGAACAGCTTAAGTATACTATGAAGTAGACTTGTGCACCAATTTTTGACTTTTAAAAACCATTAAAACTTGCTGATTTTTGATAGTGAAAAAGGGCTTTTGGTTTTTTAAAACTTGCTACTTAAAAACTTGGTGAATTTGACTCCAAAGAGTCAAATGACCAAAGGGTGTTGACAGCTAGTTTAAGACACACAAAACACTCTCTTTTTAAACTAAAACTCAAACATACAATGGCTCATTCAAAATAAGCCATTGTATACCTTTTAGAAACCACAGCTTTGAAAAGTGACTTAGAAAAACTTTGAAAAACAATTTTCAACTTTAAAAACTTTTAAAAACAGCTTAAAGGAAGCTTAACACTTAAGCTAAACCTAACTTAATGACCCCAACCCATGCCAAAGCCTGTTTTGACCCGTTTTAAGGCTTATGCCAAACACCCCTTTAAAAGCTGTTAAAAGCTTTTTAAGCTAATTTATGGTGAATTAAGCCATGGAATTTAAAAACAGTAGACCAAATAAGCATAAAATACACAAATAAGCAAAAAGTAACAAGAATTAAGCACTGAAATAAGCTACAAATGAAAGTCACAGTAACAAGGCTAAATAAGACAGAAAATTTCAAAAACTTGCACAATGGAATTTAAAGCTATAAGACCTATATTTTAAGCATGAATAAGCAATAATAAGCATAAATAAGCATACCCAAAAGAAAAATAGGCAAAAATAAGCTGTAAATAAGCTAATGCTAAAAATGACTTAAAAATGGAAAAAAGAGAACTTACAAGACCCTTTGCTCTAA
Source organism: Tanacetum coccineum (assembly GCA_026074375.1). Classification (NCBI taxonomy): domain Eukaryota; kingdom Viridiplantae; phylum Streptophyta; class Magnoliopsida; order Asterales; family Asteraceae; genus Tanacetum; species Tanacetum coccineum. Next base: position 12,800 of record BQNB010037677.1, read on the forward strand.
ACAAGGGCAAATAAGCTGTCAACAGCTTAATCTACAAGCTCCAGCTTATTGAAAATAAGCTGGTAATGTCCATAAGCCCTTCCAAATTTGGCTTATCATCCAATTCAATAAGCTGTGGTGAATTGAGTGAAATTTTCAAGTATAAGTCTAATTTTTTTTAGCTCTTTGACTTGTTAAGTGAGTTTAGCTTATCAATAAGCTGTTTAGAGAGCTTTTTAGTACATAAGAAGGAAATTTAAGCACTTAAACAGTAACAACTTAAAACGGGCATAAATTCTTAAAACCTCTATGCTTATTTAATTGATAAAAAGGTACAAGGAATCTTTAATAAACAAGTAATTAAAACCAAATTTGAAAAACGTAAAAGAAAGAGCTTAAAAATACAGGAAATTACAAACTAAAAATTAAAACTAAAAAAACTACTCTTTTCTTCTGTCTTCTTCTTCTTTTATAACTGAGTCTTTGTGCTTGTTGTATGAGAGGGGGAAAGCAAACAAATCCTGGCCCTCAATTCTTCAAAAATTAATCATCACAGCCGTTGGATGAAGCTTGGGAAATTGTGGGATTACCAAATGGGATTAGGGTTTTAGTAGAGGAGGAGGGGAAAGGTTTAACCATGGTGGAATTGGGGTTATGGGATAAAAGAGGGCAAAGAGACCCGTGAGTGGTCCTGGGTTCTTGGGTTTCAGAAATGGCGGGAAAGGGAAAGTTATAAAGGTTGGGGGTGACAGGGCATGGGTTTGGGGTTTTGGCACTTTTAATCCCTCATGGTGTATGTGGTGTTTTCAGCCATGGTCCTTGTGGTTATAAGAGTTTTGGGGACTTGGCAAAACAAGTCCCCAAGGGTTATAAATGGGATTACATCACACGTCCTTGGTGTTGTATGTTTATGGGACTTGACAGTTTAAGTCCTTGTAGTATAACTTTGGCAAATAGGCAGTTTAGGCCCTTCTCTTTCTTTCTCTCTTTTCTTGTGTAAATATAACTTAGGGAATTTGCAATTTCAGTCCCTATAGTTATATTTTTTTCTTCTTTGACTCTCTTTTGACTTGACCATGTCGGTGTTGACTTTGACTTTGACCAGTTGACTTTTCTGTTGACTTTTTGACTTGATTGACTTTTTGGCTTCGATTTGGCTTTGTCTTTCACAGTCTTTTCCATTCCGAGTCCGGTTTTGTCGTTTTGGCTTTGTTTTTCGTCCTTTTCTTAGTTATCCGTTCCTGCACAATACAATTAGCAAAACAAGCGTATATTTGGCATTTTAAGTCCGTTTTTGGTTATTTTAGCTCGTTTTTAAAGGTAAAAGGTATGTGTAATTAAACACATACCAAAATCCCCCATACTAAGGTATTGCCGTGTCCTCACGCAATGTTATGAAGTAAACATTTACGAAAACTAAGAATCTCAATCCCCCTCCCCCTCGACTAATAACCTCGAAAAGTAGCTAAGGTTTCGTCAATGGAACTAAAGAATCAAACGCATCGTTAAGGTCCCGTTTCATCACATTTTATCTAAAACACTACTACCCTATTATAATTTTAGATTTTCCTTTTCTTTTCTCACTGTCATGGCTTGACTTCCTTTATTATATGCACATAGGGATCATAGAATGAGAAACGCCCATAAAATAATCTACGGATGTCCTGACGGATAAATTCATCGTCCCCGATTTTTCACTAGTTCCAAACCAAGCAATTAAACAAGATCATTTGTCAATATAAGTCTAAATGCTAAGCACTCATACTTATGACTTGTGAACTTTTAACTCCCAACATGAGTATATGATTTAAATGTGTGTACTCATTTCAACTCAACCATAGATCAACTTATTTCCATAGTCGTGATTCAAGATGAATCATGACTCAAAGCAACAACTTATTAGGACCTTGTAACTTGATTTTAAAGAACGAGATTTTAACTGTAGAACTTTTTGCAACATCTTCATCATTATAATCATAAGTTCTTAAAGCTAGGAATGCGTTGCTTAGTTTGAACACCTACCTAGGCCTCGCTCCCTAGTAGGATATCACAACCAACGACCGATGTTCTTAGTTTGAAAACCCACCCCGTTGCTAGCGTAGTGGGAAATCACAACAACACCTTCTTCCTAATATGGCTAAGGATAAGTGTCTTAGTTTGAACCCTCACCTAGACCTCGCTTCCTGGTGAGATATCACAACACACCAAATCCCTAGAAGTAAAGATGTCTTAGTTTAAACCCCCACCTCGTGGTTAGCGGAGTGGGATATCACGACACATCTTTTACTTGTTCCATATAATCAAATGTATGCTTCATTGGCATAATTTCAATATTCATGCATTTTTGCATTCATACTTCATTCATGCTTCTTTGGCATTTTAACTTTCGAATTATTAAGAACAGAAAAATCTCGCTTTAAAGAATCAGGTTACAAATTTTGAAGCTTTTTCTAAAAACATCGATTGACTTAGTTGGATTGAAATGGGCACGTATGATTAGGCGGATTAGAAGCTAATGGGAGAAAAAGCCACAAGTATTACTCAAAAAGTTAAGAAGAATCTGCTCAGACACACAAACTTATATTTTAACTCCTATCACTCTTGTTCTTCACCTTTTTAAAATCGAAGCAATCGAATTCGTGAAAGCTTAGCCTACAAACAATAAGTTGAGGAACTAGCTAGGAGCTCAACACTCCCGATCGGAGTCAAAAATTTATTCTCTTTCTATCCATTAGGAATTCCAAAACTGTGACAAAAACACTTATTTTAAGTTATGAAAATTTTTATAAATTTTTTTTTACAAAATTTATTTTTTTGGTATTTTTACAAACATTGTGGTAAAAAAACGGGATTACGTAGATAAATAACGACTTGCAGGCAAAATCAAATCGAAGATCCCCACCCCCCCCTAACTAGACACTAAACATCTTCTCGATGTTCAATGGTGTACCTTACGTAAATCAAGGCCGTTTATAAAGTGATCCAAAAGATAAAACGTTTAGTCGATAAGTTTTGATACTGATCCCAAAATGAAGCTGAGGATGTGAAACTCATATGGATACTGCGAGCATGAGAGTCTTCACAATCCGGGAAATCCTGGACATACAACACAAAGCACACAAAACATGGACAAAACACGGGTAATGGGAAATGAAAGCCTTTTCACACAAAAAAACACTTACTACTACTGATAAGCATGGGGTGCCTCCACTGAAGCGCTTTTTTAAAGGAAACCCGACGCTTGACCCGTCCCCGAATTTTATTGGTCCATGGGGAACGACTGAGATCCGGACAACCTCAGTCGGTACTTCCCTACCAAATGTAGTGTTTCAAACTATGAACCATTGCGATCACTTTGAAAATTTGGCCAGAGTTTTGAGATAATCGACAGTGCCAAAGGAAAAAACTAGGGTTACAGATGAATGGTCCACTCCAGCTGGTCTTAAGCTTGCCAAGAAAAATCATTAATCTAGAGTTTAAATAGAAATTGACCGATCACCGACATTGAACACGCGGTATTGTAATCTTGGAGTCTTGGATTCTCTTTTGTTTCTCTTGTAATAGATATCAAGAGTTTTCATAGGCATGATCCGCAGATTCATTAAGTTTCATTGATTTTGAATTTTTCTGTAGATCACCGATGTTTTGATATCAAAGTCGTAATGACTTAAGGGCCACTAATCATTTAGCTCGAGCTCAAACGGAATAGGACATTCCCATCCTTTACACTAACTTATATGGAGTACACCCGATGGTGTTTGTAAGCAATACGAAGGCCCAAAGTGCATCATCTAATTTCCCGAACCAGGATCACGGTTATCCGCCTACGGTCCTTTAAAGAATTCTTTCAAGCCACATTGGATTACCTCAACTACTCCACTTGTTTTTGTGATGATACGCGGGTGGAGAGACATGAGTGACTCCGTATTATAAGCATGACCATTAAAAATTGGTGTCATTGCAAAAATAGATCCGCCTCACTTATGCTTGCACGAGGGCCCACATCTGGCGAAGAGAGATTTGAGAAAATTTGCAAACAACTCGGCAAACATTGGTGGGGAGCGCTTTCGCTTCAACCCATTTTGACAAGTAATCAACTGCCACGAGTATATATTTGTTCCCTCTTGAAGACGGGAACGGCCCCATAAAGTCAATGCCCCACATGTCAAATATTTCGCAAACTTGGATAGAGTTCTGTGGCATCTCATCACGTTGCGAAATTTTTCCTTGACGTTGACAAATGTCACATTGGGTGACAAAGTCGTAGGCATCCTTGTAGATTGTGGGCCAATAAAATCCTGAATCGAAGACCTTTTTAGCTGTGTAATTGTCCCCCCCCCCCTCGCGGCCCCGGCCACCCCCAAAACCGTATGTCCCCGGTGGGCCACAGTGGCACGCTATGAGAATGTCAAAAGCATCTGCCCCGAATCACAACGACTAATTACTTGTTCGCACAATCTTGAATAGAAATGGGTCGTGTCCCAAAAGTAGTGATTGACGTCTTTGAAAAACTTTCTTTCTGTTAATGGGACGACATCCCTATTGATCACAAAATTCCCGCATGGAATTTGCAAAATCGGCAAACCATTGGCTTATCATCCCCACGAAAGTAACCATCCCACGTGTCTCGAGAGGAAATGTTTCTGTAATTTCCTTTTTCTCGAGCTTACTTTGATGGGAATTCAAGTCTAGAAAGGTTGGTCTGCGGTCGAGATTTTCTACTCCTTTTTTTATCAACGGATCTCGACATCAAATCTTGATGAGTCAGCAAAATCACTGGAGCAATCCTCGCCTATCGCATCCAGCTTATCAAACATAGTACTTGAGAGCCGATGTCCCGTATACACAATGCTTTTGGACAAGACAAGGTAAGGCCGGAATTTCTCGACAAGCTTTCCACTACGGCAAGTATTCTTATTTCCGTTGTAGAGTAATGTGCTTGAGCCTCGGTCATAAGTTTTGCTCGCTTAGTGTATCGCTTGAAGTGCTTGGGTCTTACGTTGCCCTGAGGGAGATTTTTTTCTGCCCCTACAACAAATCCACTTGCATCACACATGATTCAAAGGGTCAAGTCCCAATCGGAGCAACTAGGAATTGGATTTACATGGGTAACTATCATCTTAAGGGTTTTCCAAATGCTTCAATCCACTCCTTGGAGAAGATAAACGAGTTACTATTTTCCGAGGAGGTGGGTCATAGGCCGGGCGATTTAGGAAAAAACTTGAATAAATCGTCGTAGAATCCGGCTTGACCGAGACAACTGCGAATACCCTAACTGTATAGAGATAGGCAATTTGCAATGACATCAACTTTTGCTTTGTCAACCCATTCTCGATTTAAAATCTTAAGGCCAAGGACTATGCCTTCCTTGACCATAAAGTGGCCCTTTTCCCTATTTAGCACAAGATTGGTGTATTCACCACCCCACCCCTTGGACAATTATATCTAAATGGAAGGCAAGAAAGAAAGAATCACCAAAAACCGATAAATCACTCCATGACGAACTTACCATGGTTATCTCAAGCATATCGTGAAAGAATGCAAACCATACACCTTTGGAACTTCCTGGTGGCATTGCATAACTCCAAAAGGCATGCGACGGTAGCAAATGTCGGTAAGGGCATGGTAGGGTTATAGGAGTCTTACCTCTTGATCAAGTGGGTCAATTAGAATTTGAAAGTAGCCAGAGAATCCGTCCAAAAAGCAATAGTACTCATTTTTGGCTAATCTTTCCAGCATCTGGTCCATAAAGGGTAACGGGAAATGGTCTTTGCGAGTTGCTTCATTGAGTTTTCGGTAATCGATGCAAACTCGCCACCCCGTAACCAACCTAGTGGGTAACACCAACTCAATGCTTCATTTTCACAACGGTTACGCCACCCTTTTTAGTGATCATAATGAACCAGCCACCCAGGCTGTCAGAGATAAGGGTAAATCCACCTGCATCAAGAAATCTTGATAACTACTTGCTTAATAACCACATGGAAGTTAGGGTTTACCTTCTCTTATGCTGAACTACGGGTTTGCATTTTCCTCCATCCAAAAAATCTATGGTGCAAACTGTGTATTATATTCCCGTTAGATATCAAAAATCTTCCAAGCTATGGCACGTTTGTGTGACTTGAGAACCTTGATTAGAGCGGATTTATCCTCATCTCTCAAGTTTTTAGCGATTATGACGGGTAATTATGGTCAACACCCTCCAAAAATGCATACTCAAGATTGGGATGGGAAGTACTTTGAGATCAAGTACGGGAAGGTTCGTCACAATAAGATTTTATCTTATCAGCACTGATTTCACAAACTGGTGACGGAGGGAGATTTTGGGTCCCAACAATTGAACACACTTAACAATTTCCTCAAGGTAAAACATATATCTCCCTCGGATGCATAGAATGCCATCAACACCATCTGTCTTGAGTCATCATTGATCAAGAAAATTATCTGATCTCTCCATAAGAAAATCACTTCTTCGAAGGGAGTGCGAGATGGGAGAGCGAGAATTGATTTGTAAGGTCCGAAGTAGAAGTGGGCTTGCCACTGGTCGGTAGCTCTTCAAGAACTTCTTGAACATATTCCGTCACAAGCATGTCAATAACAACGATTTCGGTTCCGATTCAAATGATATTGTAAGAGAAATCTCAGTACACCCAACTTTGAAGGTTTACTGATTGGTCGTCTGTCAAAGGGTCAATTGTTCACCGTGACATCGATCAAGGCACTTGCCGTCCTCAAAAAGGTCTTCCTAAGAATAGGGAACCCCAGGATCGGCAAACATAATCATGGACCCACAAAGTAGTCAGGAAATAAGAACGTTCCAACATTACACGAAAACATCCTCGGCGATGCCGGATTGGAGTAGAAACCGTTCGTCGGCAAGATTCAAGTAATCATTCGGGTCTGGTCAAAGCTGGGAGACTTAGTTCTTTCCCACATTGGAGATAGGCATTGGTTGATGCATGCACCGAGATCGGCCAGGCTAAAGCCATCACTCATCTCCGAAAATCACACGGTAAAAGAAAATCCTACCGGTCTCCAAGTATCTCGGGGAAACTTTTTTTAGGAAACCGCTGAGCAATATTTCATTTACCGTGTGACTTTGTCACTCATTATCTTATCTTTGTCATGAGGAGCTTTCTGAATATAGGTGCAAATTAGGTTCATTGTGTAAGAGAGCAACCGCGAAGCTTAGCTCGAAATGGAATTCCAAAAATCTTCAATACATATTTGAAGCTAGACCATTGTCTTTTTTACGAAGCTATTTCTTGGTTGGCCCTTTAAAGATAAGGAAGTGGTTTAAGGTCTTGGAACAAGCACGTGCTCACCAGGATGTTGGTCAACATATTTGACATCACCGTAGGTTTATGTTTTCGGTGCTAGGTTCACCGAATCCTTTGTCACCTCGTGTTCATTTTACTTCTCTTTAGGAGAGAAGAAAAATTGAGGTTCATTATAGGAAACAACCACTTCGGTAGTTGATTGCATTCATATCACCTTTCGGGTAGCAATGTGTTGCTGGAAGAGATCCCAAACCGAAGTAGAAGCAGATAATACTATTTACGAATTTTGTGATCAGGTCCGTTATGTTTTCCATTTGATTTTGCATATTTTTCAATACCCCGTCATTATGCTTTACGTAGTGAGATCAAAATCGACTTAGATACACCTGGTGTTGGATGAGCTGAGCCTTGGTTATGGTGGAGCTTGAAAAGGTCGGGTGGTTTATTAATCGGATGGTGGTAAACTTGTCCTTGATTGAAATTACTACCTCGATTTTGGTTCAAATTGTTTCCCCGATTTTGGTTGAAATTGATCCCCCGATTTTGGTTGTTTTGATGGTTTTGCATAGGAGGAAAACCAGGAGGTCGAATTTGGTTAGCAACCATCTGAGGACGGTAAACTCGGCAATTCCTGGTTGTTAGTTAACTGAGGCGGCTTGCGACAACGTATTACTTGGAATATTGTCACGTATATACATGGAGCTGGACAATGTGTAGTAAGAATGTCACCACCCCGCAAGTTACACAACCTTTTGCTCAACCGCTTTCACAGGAACGAGCTGAGTTTGGTTTTTTTCTTATCGATAATCAATCTCTAACCAATATCTTTTAAACTCAGCAACATCGTGAAAAACTGCTGGGGTATAAGAGCTCGTAACTCACTTGAAACAATGGCTTTGCTTCGTGATTGACGAACTTGGACTATGCTCTCATGATTTATCAGGCATTCTCGGGCATTTTTGTCCAGAAAGTTACACCCGCAACCCCCGGAGGTTCAATGAATCTAGATCATTTTTCATTCAGGCATTATATATTGTATCGAGTTGATGCAATTCTGAAAACCCATAGATGCGGGCATGCCTAAGAAGATCAATTGAACCGGTCCCATGCTTCATGAAAACGAATCGTCAAATCTTTGCTGAAATCTGTGATTACATTACTAAGAAATGTTGTTTTAAGAAGGAGGGAAGAATTTGATTAATGAATTTCGACACATGATCATCCCATGTAAGAATCGCTCGAGAGGGGTTTCTTTGTCAAGCCAAATCCGGGCTAGCTCCTCGAGGAAAAACAAAAAGGGAGGGAAAAAAAAAGCATAACTTTTACGACGTATTCAGAACGTTACGGGAACATACATCGAATAAGTGATCTTGTTGAAATAACGACTGTGAGCACGTGGTCTTTCTTATCATGTCCCAAAAAATTTGCTTGTTTTGAATCAAGATATAAGTAGACAAGCTTGATCTCAAAGTTGTTTGCGTTGATCTCGGGACAACGATTGCAACCTCTTAACCCTCGTGGGTCATCAGTAATAGAGCCATAGATCGATTAAACATCCATCGTAGACTATATGAGGATTGAAAGTTTCCTGAATTTAGTTGGGTATCAAGATTTGGGATTCAACAGAATTTTTTCGGCCATGTGGTTGTCGACTTCTACGGCTAGAGAACGAGTAGCGCATGCATAAAATAACATTCAAAAAGAAAATTTTACACTAAATTTTTTTGGTATTTTTTCATGATTTTTTCACAATTGATTGTAACGGACATGAGATAAGACAACTCAACAAATAAGTCGCTTACTTCACGGGAAGACTCTCAAAAAGAAAACTCTACAGTGAGCGGAGAGTAGAATAGCGCGAAGCTTATTCACCTTTCGGGTCGTAGTTCCTCGGAACAACCCTCCTATACCCACTTAAAAGTTATGTTTTAACTTTTTCAAGTGAGCCGTACGTCGTAAGAGACACAAATGGCTAAGTTATTAAATCTTTTGTTCGAGCTGGAACACAAAGGTTTTTACCGGAAGTTATTATGATAAAAACCGTCAGTTGGAATATTTAATTTTTGGCTTTTTACCAATTTGTGAATTTTATTTGTAAATTAAAGACAATGTTTTTATATTTTTGATTTTCTTTTCTTTTTTTTTGGTTTTTTTTTTTGTATGATAATTATACTAAAACAAATGAAAAATATTTTTGTACTTTTTATATTTTTTATATTCACAGCTTTAAACACAAATGCCAAACGTAACGATAGACGTTTTCACAGCCTCCCCGGCAACGGCGCCAAAAATTGATCCGTCCAAACTACACCTTAAAATATATATAATATAATAAAATATAAAATATATATAGTAAGTGTAAATCTGCAACATAATCAAGAATACCCGAGAAGTATGAAATAGAATTTCCCGTGACCGTATTACCCCCAAGAGCTGTGCTTGGAAGATCAAAACGTCGAATGATTTGAGTATTTGAAGAGGAGAATTGGTTTGAGAAGAGAGAAAAGTACAATTATAAATAACAAACAAAAACTTTAAGAAAATCCAAAAAAATAACAAATTAAGCTGAAAACGGGAGCCCGAATCCCTAACAAAGGTGGAAAAACCTAAAACTTCAAAATAACCCTACGAAGAAATTTCACTTCTAAACTACTCCTAACGGACAAATAATAAGAATGAAAAAACAAAACCGAAAACGGAGTTCGTTTTGACCCAAAAACGAGTCAACACAAAAAAAGGTAAACACCCGGACCGTTCTTTACAAAAAGTAAAAAGATTGTAAAAATGACCTACAAAAAGGTTTTATATTTTTCGTACAAACTAACTGACAAAAAAAATATTCTAAAAAGAACAACATTTTTTTGACACTTTTAGAATTTTTTACGAATTATCGAAAACTTATAAAACTAAATTAAATTATAAAAAATACTAAACTATTTCGAAAAATTCTGAAATTTTTTCTAAAAATACTTTACCTTATGGCAGTCCTACGAAAAATAAGAAACTAAAGATTGCTTAATGAATAAGCTCCGAATAAGCTGTTACAGCTTATTAGCTTATAAAGCTCAAAAACCCCTTAAATACCACAGCCCTTGGGACTCTAACAGAAAAGTCCCAAGGGCGCAGCGGTATGAGTGTAAGTTATAAAGGGGGGATCGTATCGAGAGGTCTCGGGTTCGAGTCTTGCTCACCCAGACCTCTTGTCTTTCCCCCTTTTTTTTATTTTTCCTAAAAGTCTAGGGTAGAAATTGTAAAAGAGGAAAGTAAAGGGTAGGCGGACAAACTTTTGAAAATTTACACTCCAGTGTAAACGAATACCCCTCTACTATGGAAAAATTACAAAACCAACCCTACGATCTAGCTTATTTTTGGCTTATTGAAAAAGTGAGTTTTAGCAAAAACTTAAAACTACAAACTTATAGAACAGCTTATTTTTAACAACTTTAATAAAAGCAAAATCTACTTTTATCAACAGAATAAGCCATAAATTAAGCTCTTTGTTCTGCAAAACAGAAACTAGGCTTTAACTAGCTTTTTCAAACTTTTGCTTATATCTAGCTTAATTCTACATGAAAATCAGAGCTGAAAGAAGCTATAAGATGCTTGTAATGTGTACTAGATATATCTAACAAGAAACAAGCCACAAGTAAACAAAATTACCAAGGAAATTACTCTTAAAGAACTAAAGTCTATGCTTGATGACTGAAATTAAGAAACTCTAATAAGCTAATTGGCTTAAAACTAAATCCTATAAGCTAAAATTTTGAATATAAGCTATTCTATGATTGTTGACTAAACCTAGATAAAAAGCTTTTAGAAATTACAACTAAAAATTAGAAATTCAAAGGTAATAAGCTAGAACTCAATCCTGCTGCTATATCACTTTTATAAGGAAAATTAAGCTATTTAAAGATACTTAAAATGAAAATCAAGAGATTTATTTTATAAAGCTAATGGAATACTATTGATATGCTCAATTATAAACTCTAACTCCTTATTATAAAAGCTAAAAACCAATTAGAAAATGAATGAGCAACATCAGCATTAACTGATGTTGCTGATGTAATTGACCCAAAGAATGTAAATGCAGGCTAAGCTCTTAACTCAAATCCCATGTTCCTACTCTCTAAATGTATCTAAACCTAAACTATCTAAAATTTAACTTCTAAAATTTCTTTAAATCACCTAACTCTTAAAATTACTTGATCAAATAAACTCCCTGGTCAGTCACAATCTTTTTTAAACTCAAACTTTGAAAAGCTACAACAAAATTTCAAACCTTTTTAAAACTCTAAATTTCACTTAATACCAACTGACTCATTCACCATTATACACTAACAGATGACTTTAAAGGTCAAATAACACCCTAAATCCAAACACTAGTTATCATATACTGTCCAAACTATTTTTAATATGAAACCTACTTTTAAACTAAAACTGTTAAAACTTTTTAGCTACTCACACTAAAACTTACCTAATAAAGCTAAGTAAGCAATAAAACCTACAGCTTATTAAGGATTATAAACTAGTTACTCACCTAGCTTTTCTAAACTTTAACAGCTCTAAGTAAGGAAAACCTAATGGATTTAAACTAAAACAGCTTAAAGCATTTAAAATCTCCAAACTAACTAAGCAATATTAACAATGATTAAACACCACAAAGATAACTAATAACTAGAGTATTAGAGCTATAAAATTTTCTAAAAGTCAAAAACAATGAATTAAAACCATGCGTGTAAAGTCCTTCTGGACCTAGTCACCCTTTATTGGTGAGTGACCTCAAATCAAAATCCTAATGTGGCACCTTGCCTCTATACCAAGCTTAAAAGCTTAATAAGCTTTTGAGAGCTTATTAACTCCTTGTTGCTTCCAAAATGCATCAAATGAACTCAAGTGATCAAATTTTGATTTAAAATGAACAAAACAAGTGAGTAATTGACTTTCAACCAAATTTGACTGAATTTGAGCTTATGAACAAGTATAAGCTCTAATGAGCTTATTGAAGTAAATCAGCTTAAATTTTGAAATGAGAAACACTTGACACTTAAAACTAAATTAAAAGGCTAAAATGATATAATACAACAAAAAGAGAGAAATGGGGGGGGTAAAAAAAAAAAAAAAAAAAAAAAAAAAAAAAAGGTGAAAAAAAAAAAAAAAAAAAAAAGAAAAAAAAGAAATATAAGTGAGGGGTAAAAAAGGTACAAGTAATTAAAACCAAATTTGAAAAACGTAAAAGAAAGAGCTTAAAAATACGGGAAATTACAAACTGAAAATTAAAACTAAAAAAAAACTACTCTTTTCTTCTGTCTTCTTCTTCTTTTATAACTGAGTCTTTGTGCTTGTTGTGTGAGAGGGGGAAAGCAAACAAATCCTGACCCTCAATTCTTCAAAAATTAATTATCACAGCTGTTGGATGAGGCTTGGGGAATTATAGGATTGCCAAATGGGATTAGGGTTTTAGTGGAGGAGGAGGGGGGAAAGGTTTAACCATGGTGGAATTGGGGTTATGGGATAAAAGAGGAAAGAACCAGAGTGTTCCTGGGTTCTTGGATTATTCAGAAATGGCGGGAAATGGAAAGGTTAATAAAGGTTTTGGGGGATGACAGGCAATGGGTTTGGTTTTGCACTTTATAATCCCACACGGTGGTATGTGGTGTTTTTCAGCATGTCCTTGTGGTTATAAGAGTTTTTTGGGACTTGGCAAAACAAGTCCCCCAAGGTTATAAATGGAGGATTACATCACACGTCTGGTGTTGTATGATTTATGGTACTTGACATTTAAGTCCTTGTATATACCTTTGGCAAATAGGCAGTTAGGCCCACTCTTTCTATTCTCAACTTTTCTTGCGTGTAGGAATATAAACTTAGGGAATTTGCAATTTCAGTCCCTATAGTTATATTTTTTTCTTCTTTGACTCTCTTTTGACTTGACCATGTTGGTGTTGACTTTGACTTTGACCAGTTGACTTTTTTGTTGACTTTTTGACTTGATTGACTTTTTGGCTTCGATTTGGCTTTGTCTTTCTTAGTCTTTTCCATTCCGAGTCCGGTTTTCTCGATTTGGCTTCGTTTTTCGTCCTTTTCTTAGTTATCCGTTCCTGCACAATACAATTAGCAAAACAAGCGTATATTTGACATTTTAAGTCTGTTTTTGGTTATTTTAGCTCGTTTTTAAAGGTAAAAGGTATGTATAATTAAGCACATACCATCCAACTTCACCGGAAGTTGATCCAACTTATTATGACCCTGAAGGGGACATACTTCTCCTTGAAGCAATTCTAAATATTGAACCACTCCTACCACTCCAAGGAAATTATTTTCCTGAAGCTCGAAAAGATTTTAAGATTTGTGAAGCAAATCATGAAAAATCTTCCGTTAATGAGCCCCCTGAGGTCGAGCTCAAGAACTTGCCACCTCATTTGGAATATGTATTTTTGGAGGGTGACAACAAGTTACCCGTCATTATTGCAAAAGACTTGAAAAATAAGGAAAAAGGCAGCTCTAATCGAGGTTCTTAAGTCCCACAAGCGAGCCATCGCTTGGAAACTTTCTGATAGCAAGGTATCAACCCAGAGTTTTATACACACAAAATTCTCATGGAAGAGGACTACGAACCTACAGTTCAGCATCAAAGGCGGGTAAACCAAAAAATCCACGACGTCATCAAAAAAGAAGTTGAAAAGCTTCTTGACGCCGGATTGATTTATCCGATCTCTGACAGTCCATGGGTAAGCCTGGTGCATTGTGTACCAAAGAAGGGTGGCATGACCGTCGTCAAAAATGATGAGAATGATCTTATACCAACTCGATTGGTCACAGGGTGGAGAGTATGCATCGACTATAGAAAGTTGAATGAGGCTACCCGAAAGGACCACTTCCCACTTTCCTTCATGGACCAAATGCTCAAAAGACTCGCGGGAAACCAATACTATTGTTTCCTCGATGGCTTTTCGGGTTATTTCCAAATTCCCATAGACCCACAGGACCAAGAAAAGACAACCTTTACTTGCCCATATGGAACATTTGCCTATCGTCGCATGCCTTTTGGGCTATGCAATGCACCTGGCATGTTCCAATAATGTATGATGGCAATCTTCCATGACATGATCAAAAAAATGATGGAAGTGTTTATGGATGACTTTTTAGTCTTCGGGGATTCTTTCTCTACATGCCTATCCCACTTAGACAAAATGTTGAAACGGTGTGAAGACACCAATTTGGTCCTCAACTGGGAGAAAGGCCATTTCATGGTATAAGAAGGCATTGTTCTTGGACACAAAATCTCTAAATCAGGAATTGAGGTCGATCGAGCTAAAGTTAACGTTATCGCCAAGCTCCCTCACTCGACTACTGTGAAAGGTGTCTGAAGTTTTCTTGGGCATGCCGGTTTTTACCGACGATTCATACAAGACTTCTCAAAAATAGCCCGCCCAATGACTCACCTGCTTGAAAAAGAGACTCCATTTTTCTTCTCAAAAGAGTGTATCGAATCCTTTAATACACTTAAAAGAAAATTGACTGAGGCTCCGATTTTGATTGCTCCCGACTGGGACTTGCCCTTCGAACTCATGTGTGATGCAAGTGATTTTGCAATTGGGGCAGTCCTAGGGCAACGAAAGAACAAGCATTTCCAACCAATCCACTATGCCAGCAAAACCATGACTGAAGCTCAAGCACACTACACTACGACCGAAAAAGAATTACTTGCGGTAGTGTACGCTTTTGAGAAGTTTCGGTCGTATCTTGTTTTGTCTAAGAGCATAGTGTATACCGACCATTCTGCTATCAAGTATCTCTTCGCTAAGAAAGATGCTAAGCCAAGACTGATGCGGTGGATCCTTTTGCTCCAAGAATTTGATGTCATCATACGAGACAAAAAAGGAGCAGAGAATCTGGCCGCCGATCATCTTTCCAGACTTGAGAACCCTCATCAAGATATACTCGAGAACAAGGAAATCACTGAAACATTCCCTCTCGAAACTCTTGGATCGGTTGCTCTTCGTGATGATAGTACCCCATGGTTTGCAGACTTCGCAAACTACCATGCGGGGAACTTCGTTGTCAAGGGAATGTCATCCCAACAGAAAAACAAGTTTTTCAAAGATGTTAAACACTATTTCTGGGATGACCCCTTCTTATTCAAAATCTGTGCGGATCAAATGATCCGGCGGTGTGTGCACGGTAAAGAAGCTCGTGACATTCTCGAAGCTTGCCACAATGGACCCACCGGGGGACATCACGGTGCAAACCTCACCGCCAAAAAGGTCTTTGATGCCGGATTCTTTTGGCCTTCAATCTACAAGGATGCACACGAGCTGGTCAAAAATTGTGACTCGTGCCAACGACAAGGAAAAATTTCACAAAGGGATGAGATGCCACAAAATTCCATCCAAGTTTGTGAGATCTTTGACGTTTGGGGCATCGACTTCATGGGACCCTTCCCATCTTCCAAAGGCAACAAATACATACTTGTGGCTGTCGACTATCTGTCAAAATGGGTTGAAGCAAAGGCGCTCCCCACCAACGACGCCCGAGTAGTTTGCAAATTCCTTAAATCTCTCTTTGCCAGATTTGGTGCTCCCCGTGCCATCATCAGTGATCGTGGAACACATTTTTGCAATGACCAGTTTGCAAAGGTCATGCTTAAATATGGAGTCACTCATCGTCTCTCCACCGCGTATCATCCCCAGACAAGTGGGCAGGTTGAAGTATCAAATCGTGGTTTAAAAAGAATTCTTGAAAGGACAGTGGGCGAAAACCGTGCCTCTTGGTCGGACAAGCTAGATGACGCTCTCTGGGCCTTCCGTACAGCTTACAAAACACCCATCGGGTGTACTCCGTACAAGCTTGTATATGGAAAGGCATGTCATCTACCGATTGAGTTGGAGCACAAAGCTTACTGGGCCCTTAAAAATGCAAACTTCGATCTCCAAACAGCGGGTGATCAACGCAAAGTTCAGCTCAATGAACTAAGTGAACTGCGTGATCAAGCCTATGAAAATTCCTTGATCTACAAAGAGAAAACTAAGAGAATTCATGACGCAAAGATCAAAAACCGCGTTTTCAACGTCGGTGATCAAGTCCTCCTCTTTAACTCAAGATTGAAAATTTTCTCCGGCAAGCTAAAATCCCGTTGGTCAGGACCATTTACCATTGTTCAAGTCTTTCCGTATGGCACCGTTGAGTTATCTCAGAAACTTCAAAGTAAATGGTCATCGTCTCAAGCACTACTTTGGAGGTGATATCTCTGCTATGGATATCCCTGACCTCCAAACATTCCCTAAGGACAACTGAATTCAGGGAATTGGGTCAAGCTTAGTGACCCTAAACAAGCGCTTCGTGGGAGGCACCCCATGCTTATCTTAATTTTTCAGTATTAGTAGTATGCTAGTCTTCTAATAAGTGTTTAGTTGTTGTGAGAATGCTTTCCTCTTTCCTATTCCGTGTGTTGTGTTTTGTGCTGTATTGTCCAGGATGTCCCGGATTTTTGAAGTCTCTCGTGCTATTTGTCCTTCGATCACAAGAGCTTCACAATCCTCAGCTTCATTTGGGAATCCCGATATCCTAATCTTATCGACTAACGTTTATCTTTAAGCATACTTCATAAACGGCTTAGGATTTACGTAGAAACCCTTCGTAAAACATCGAGGACGATGTTTCATTCTAGTATGGGGGGGATCTTCGATTTGATTTTTGCCTGCAGCCGTTGTTATCACGTAATCCCGTTTTTACCACCAAAATTTCAAAAAAAAAATGAAAAAATTTAAAAATTTTCAAAAATAAAATAAGTGTTTTGTCACAATTTTGACTTTCCTGCTGGGTAGAATAAGAATAAATTTTGACTCGATCGAGCGTGTTGAGCTCTAGCTTGTTCCTTAACCTTTAGACTAAGCGTTCGCGAATACTCGCGAATGAAAAATGATAGTGTTAACTTATGTTTGTATCCTAAACAAAGATTTTGGAAAATCTAAGAGCCATGTGTTGTAATTTTATCGCTTTTTTCTCCCATAAGATTCTAACCTGACTAATATACGTGCTACTTTTGGAAATTAAACTTAAATCAATAATTTTTTATGTAGTATATAGCAAAAACTTTAGACTTAGTTTTTAAATTTATACTTGATTTATTCAAAAGAAAGAACTTTCCTAATTATAAAAAAAAATGCAAAAATATAATAAATATAAACTGTTGTGTTGATAAAAAGATTTGCTGTAATCTTGCGGCTCACAACCGTGTTAACAGCCTTCTAAAGAAAACCCATAGTAAAAATAAATATCCGAGACTGATAAAAGTTTGCTGCTCTTGCCGTCTCACAACCGATGTTGAAGCCTTCTAAAAGGTCAATAGGGTAACAAATTGCGAAAAAGTAGTTAATGTAAGTGTAAATAAAAGATCTCATCTTTGTTAAATCGAATAAGCTTTTGAACTTTGGCTATTAGATTTTAAAAGCTATGTGGCTTACAGAAAACCTGAAGTTTTTTGTAACCAAAGTCTGTGTTGAGTCCCGAACTAGTTCTGTTGAGTTTTGTCCAAAGCCCAGTCACTTAACTGCAAGGTTGGGATATGCCGAGACGAAAGTCGCTACATGGGATGATCTCGCCTTTAAACTCATTATTCTCGGGTGGAACGTGAAACATAAAATGTTGCAAACATTGATCCATGATTGAAATTCAAAATAGCACATACGCCTAAGATATAAATTGTCGGGAGTGAAAAGTTTACAAATTGCAAATTTGAGTAGTGTTAGCATCTTACTCATAGATTAACAGTGTGAATTTCGTTTAATCTTGGTTTTGAATAAGTGAAAAGTCCGGAACTATAAATTTTATCCTTTTTAAGCGTTCACGATCTATTTCAATGATCTTGGTCATGATCCCTTAAAGTTATTAAATAACTGAAAGACAAAACGTTCTAAAAAACAGAAAAATACAAAATATGTGGTAAATAGGTGTGACATAATAAAAAAAAATGGTAAAGCGTGGGATTATCAAACTTATGAGTCTTTAACTTCCTCGATGAACACTTAGCTACTTTTCGAAGTTATTAGTCGAGGGTGTTCGAGATTCTTAGTTTTTTAAATGCTTACTTCATAGCATTGCGTGAGGACACGACAATACCTTAGTATGGGGGATTTTGGTATGTGTTTAATTACACATACCTTTTACCTTTAAAAACGAGCTAAAATAACCAAAACGGACTTAAAATGCCAAATATATGCTTGTTTTGCTAATTGTGTTGTGCAGGAACGGATAACTCAAAACGACAAAACCGGACTCGGAATGGAAAAGCAAGAAAAAGACAAAGTCAAAGTCCAAGCCCAAGTGTAGAAAAGTCAACCCAAGTCAACCCCGAAGCCAAAAGTCAAGAAAAGTAAGTTTATGGACTAAAATTTTGAAATATCCAAAACTTATTTTATAATGAAGATAAAAAGGACAATAAGAGAAGGGTGTGAAACAGCCAATTTGCCAAAGAGATACTACAAGGGGCTAAACTGTCCAAGTCCCCAAAACCACATTTCTAACAAGGACCTTGGGTTCAACTCTCGTATTATAACCACTTGAGGGGTTGTTTGTTAGCTTAAAGGTCCCAAAACTTTGAAAAGAACCCAAGAGACGATGGTGCCAAACAAAACCCATCACTTTTGGAAGACCAAAAGCTGTCAAACCACAAACTACATCCCTAAAACTTCAAAACACTGTATAATCCCCTCTCAAACGATTTCCCGCCTAAATTCCATAAATCCCACCACACCCCGTCATTCTTCACCTCGTTTGGACTCCATTACATCCAAAAAACTTCACCATCTATAACCCCACCCCCACATGGCTTTTGCCATGTTGGCAATCCATACTCCCACAAAAAAAACCATCAAGGGTTGAAAAATGTCGACTTGGGGGCCAAGAAAAATGGAGGGCCAAGATCAATCCTGTTTGCACTCTCACAACAAACACACTTCAAATGTGTGTCTACAAAGAAGCACAACTTGCAAGAAGACCAAGAAGAAAACCCTAGTCGTATTTTTACTATTTAAAGCATTGTAAGGCCCTTGAGGCTGGGTGTGTAGTTTTTGAGTAGTTTTTAGTCTTAAAAAGTTTAGTGTGTTAAATTTTAAAGTTTAAGCTCCTTATTGTACTTGTACTTCATTTTTAATGCAATTCAGTTAAGTTTTTCTTATTTGTGTTCTAAGCTTCAAGTGTCTCTTAAAATCCTTTAAGCTTTCATTTAAGCATCTTTTATAACCTGTTTCTAAACATTTTCACAAAACTTTAAGAAAAATTTAGAAAGGGAAAAAGTCACTGTATGATTAAAGCAATATAATGGATGAATAAGCAATTTTGGAAGGCTTATTGGTTTTGCTTAGTTTAAGCTTATTTATAAGCAGTGTTAGATTTTTAGAGCTTAATAGTTCTCAAAAACCCCTGTTTTGAAGCAAGGGTTAAAGACATTACCTTTTTAAATTCCGCTTAAAAGTACTTGTAGCAATAGCTTATTAAAGCATTATTTTTTAGCTATTACGTTCATTTTGTGCTTATTAATAATGTTTATTATAAAGCTTAAAAATCCTTTAGTTAATTTTCTCCTCTCACTAAAATACAATTTGTTTAAAAACTGTCAAAAAAGGCTTATTCTGTCACTAGCTTATTACTCTTTAAAAGTGCTTATTTATTTTGCTTTTCATATTGTTATTGCTTAAATAGTAACTTAAGTATAGTAAGTCCTTTAGAAAATTTTAGCTTAAAACATTCTTCGTGATGTTTATTAAAAATCACTTTTCGAAATTAAAAGGGTGTTTGGGTAAACAAATGACAACGGGTCATATAATGGTTTTGTATGGGTTGTGGGGTCACAAGGTTAATGATAACGCTTAAGTATATTGAGCTTATTTAAGGTGATTTCATAAAGCTTTTCATCAAAAGCCTGTTTTATAAGTTTTCACAAGTGTCTTTCAAAACTGGTGGGTTTTAAAAGTAACAATGGCTTATCTTGATAACCATTGTATTTGGTTTTAGTTTAAAAATAGTGCTCAAGTGTGTTTCAAACAAGCTGTCAAACACCCATTGTCACTTGACTATTTTGATCAAACCACCAATTTTTTAAGTGTCAGATTTTTAAAAAAAACTAAAAGCCCTTTTTCACACTCTCAAATTCAACAGGATTATGAGTTGTTTTTAGTTTCTTAAAATTTGTGGCACAAAACCATTCCTAGTGTTAATAAATCTGTTTCAAACTTTTCTTTTTCATTTGAGCTATTTGACAGCTTAAGAATAGCTGTCCAAATTAAAGCCTGTTGTCTTAGTTAAAATTTCACTCCTCCTGGTGCTAGGGGTAGAACTGTTAAGAGCCCTCCCATCAGCTTTTAAGTTCACTTGAGCATGAGGTTTTGGCTTTTGCTAAAAAGCCAATAAGCTCTTGTTTAAATTCCTTCAAATTCATCCCATAAAAGCTCAGTTTGATTATCTTATTTTTTAAGCTCAAATTAGCCGCTCGTCATACTGTTTTTGCTTAGGCTTAGTTTAGGGATGGCATGCTTTTTCATTCCGGCTTATTGAGCTTATTTTAAATGAGCATATATGATTCCTATAGCTTATTTTGTTAGTAAAGTTTTAGTTGTGCTGCTTAGTTCTTCCTTATTTTCTTAGCTATTTTAAATGTTGGACAAGTCAAGAAGCAAGCCCGCTTTGTTTTTAAATCTTAGTTTAGCTTCTGTCTAAGTTAAGCTCTTTAAGCTTATTGTTTAGTATTTTAGCCTTTTTTAGTGCTTTAATTTAGGATAGAGCTAACCAACACCCTTAGCTTAATTGTCCAAGAGTGGTTAGCTTGTTAGTCCTAAATGTCCAAAAGACCTTAAAGCTGTTTAAGCCTTTAAGCTAAATTTTAAGTTGCGGTCCGTTTTTTTAAAAGCTGATTTTAAGCTATTTATAAGCTTTCCACAAGAAAACTGTGTTTAGTAAAGTTGTTAAGCTCATCCAAGCTTAACACTTTGGTTCACAAAGTTTTTTCCAAAAAAAAAGGGTGTAGACAAGGGGTTACCCGGTGAGCAAGACTCAAAGCTCGGGTCCCTCCACCCTCGATACATCCCCCTCTACACACACCACTTACCAGCTGCGCCCTTGGGACTTTTATACGTTAGTATCCCACGCCATTGGTAATTTCAGGGCATTTGGGCTTTGTATGTATAACTCTTACACTTAGATTCTGGCTATTATAAGCCAATTTTTTGTTTCTTATTTTTCGTAGGTTAGTTATAGGGTAAAGTAATTTTAGTAAAAATTTCAGAATTTTTCAAAATCGTTTAGTATTTTTTACAATTTAATTTAGTTAAAAGTTTAAAAAATTCATAAAAAATACAAAATTCTCAAAAAAAAAAATATTTTTCTATTTATCGAAAATTTATTTAGTCATATAGTTTGTAGGAAAAATATAAAAATTTTCGTAGGGACATTTTTATAACTTTTTTCTTTTTAAAGAACGGGTCCGAGTGCGGTTTTTTTGTCTTGACTCGTTTTTCGGTTCAACCGACCTCCGTTTTTTCATCTAGTCTTTTTTCCATTCGTCGTATTTTCCCCTAGAGTATTTGAAGTGAAAATTCTCCTTAGGGTTAATTTTGAAAGATTTTAGGGTTTTCCCCCCTTTTGTTCGGGATACGTTGCTCGCCAGTTTTTCAGCTAAATTTTTCGTAATTTTTAGGTTTTTCTAAACGTTTTTGTTTGTACTGGTTAATCAACCTTTCCCTTCCACACTCTCAAATCATTCTCCTCCCTTTAAACCAATCTTCCGACTGTATCGATTTTCCAGCACAGCCTCATTGGGGATTAACGACCCGGGAAAAGTCTATACTGCTTCTGGCTTCTTTGATTGTTTTGTTTTAGACTTATATATATTTTATATTTTATTATTATATTATATATATATAGTTTAAAATTTCTATTAATCAATTTTTGGCGCCGCTGCCGGGGAGGCTGTGATACCGACAATCGTTGCTCTTGGCATTTGTGTTTGAATTTGTGCATATTATCTAAAAAAACAAAAAAAAAACCAAAAATATAAAAACATTGTCTTTAAATATCAAATAAAATTCACAAATTGGTAAAATGCCAAAATATAATATTCTCAACTGAGGTATTATCATAATAACCATCCGTGAACTTTGGGATCCCAATTCGAACAAAGATTTAAAAACTTGCCCTTGTGTCGCTAGCGAAGTTACGGTTCACCTTAAAAAGATAAACAGAACTCTAAGAGGGTTATAAGAGCGGGTTGTTCCTGATGAACTGACACCCTAAAGGAAAAAGGTTTTTAATAGCTTCGCGCTTTCCTATTCCTCCGCTCCTTTGTGCGTTTTTCTTTTCGAAGAGTTACCGAGAAGCTTGTTGATTATTAGGCTTAAGTTGTCTTTTTCGTTGTCCGTTATTAAAATAAATTGTGAATTTACCTTCGATAAACCAACAACCAACCAAAAAAAATTAGTGTAAACCTTCTTTTATAGTGTATTAACACGGCGTACATCCCAAACTGCATATCGAAGCTTTCATAATCAACAACAACAGGCTCCTCCAGCTGTTGTTGAACCTTTCAATCTTGAAGACCCTTTTGAAAATCATCCACCTCCTCCCCCACCTCCAATGGATGATCAACGTACCATGGCTCAATTGCTCGAAGCACCCACCGAGGGTTACGAAGATGCAATTGTAGTCCCTGAAATCAATGCTAACTTTGAGTTGAAGCATGTTTTAAAATCAACCTTCGTTCAGAACAAGAAATTCTTCGTTCATGACAAAGAAGATCCTTCATACCCCACAACCGATATTTTTAACAAGAACACTTCGTACGATGAAGTATCCCGAACGACCCGAGCACGTCGGTAAAGCTTTATGCTTTTCCCCATTTTCCCCTCAGAGGGTGCAGCCCCGGATTTGGCTAGAGAAAGAGCCCCTGTCGATCGATTTCAAACATGGGATGATCTTTGTTTCCAAATTCATCAACAAATTTTTCCATACTACCAAAACAACAAAATCTTCGAAATGAAATCACAATTTCAACAAAGATTTGAATTGAGACGTTTTAAGAAGCAGGGATAAGATTTAAATGATCTTTCATTCGAGCAAGTCCACATCACTATAGGAATTTTCTGAAATGCATCAACTTGATACATTCATAATGCTCCTTGAACTCTAACACCAAGATTCTTTAAAATTCCGCCCGGGTTG
This sequence comes from Tanacetum coccineum, assembly GCA_026074375.1. Classification (NCBI taxonomy): domain Eukaryota; kingdom Viridiplantae; phylum Streptophyta; class Magnoliopsida; order Asterales; family Asteraceae; genus Tanacetum; species Tanacetum coccineum. Next base: position 36,268 of record BQNB010037677.1, read on the forward strand.
CAACTTTATTTGGACGAAAATGCCTCGTGATTGCCTAAGAATCATTGAAAGCAAGTCCAAAGCCGTAATTCACCGCAACAAACCCTGTGTATTCCAAAGTGATGCGAGCACTTCCACCCCCCCGGAATCTCTTTTCGAAGTTTGCTAGAGTTAAAAAAAATGTTAAAGCTTAACTCCAGACACGAAAAACCAATCTTCCTCCCGCTCCTCTATCCTGTTCAAAGCGGTTGATGGAAAAGTTTTGTTACTTTCTGTGTTCTACATTTCCTGACCAAACCTTGTCCCAGCCACTTCGGCAATGTTTACGAGATAATGATCCAAGAATATTCCTCTCAAGCAGCCACAGCTAATTTCAAAACCAAGGAAACACCGGTTATTCGAGCCCACCGATATCAAATCAAATTCGACCCACCCGTTTTTCCTCCCGTTCAAAACAATCATGTGCAAAAATCAAGGAAAACAATCAGAATCTTACAGAATAACCAAAACCGAGGAATTTAAAAACAAAGCTCCAGCTTACCAATCCTCGTTCAACAAGGTCAAATCTATCGACCATCCACAGGTTTTTCAACCTCCCTGCTTATCAAGCTCACGCCTATCAAGCTCAAGCTCCTCAAATGCAAGGTGTAAACCAAGGAAGATTTCCTAGCTACGAAAAAGAAATGATTGTTTGTGAATGAAGGAAATTCAACTCAAGGTCCAAACATGCAAAATCCAATTGAACAACTTGGCCAACATCAAGACCAATGATTGAAAGTATGCTAGGTAACATATCAAGATGAATACCCTAGCCACGTACTTCGGGAAACTCTCCCTATAACACCGTTCCTTTAACCCGAAAGGAGATTTAAAGGTAAAATTACCACTCGAAGTGGTGTAGCTTACAAGGGACCCACGATTCCTATTTCTTCTTCTCCTAAAGTAATGGAACGTGATACCGAGGTCACAAAGGACACGATGCATCCTACTAATAACGGAAGCACCGAAGACGTCCCACCTCTGGTTGTCCTTATTGTCAATCATGAATCTATCTCTGAACCCGCAAATGCTCCAGTTAGTGCTTCAAGGCCTAACCAAAAAGCATCGATTCCATTTCCTTCAAGAAGAAATGATGAAAGACGTCGTGAGAAAGCTAACGATCAAATTGAGAAATTCTATGAAATCTTTCGGGATTTAATTCTTCAAAATTAAGCTTACTGATGCCTTGATGCTCATCAGCAAAATCGCCTCGATTTTACTCATAAAAAAACCTAATCGAAAAACAAGAAAAGTTTAGTGAAATGGCTAGAACCCCATTGAACGAGAATTGCTCAGCCGTCATCCTAAACAAGTTACCAAAGAAACTTGGAGACCCTGGCCGATTTCTTATTCCATGTGAATTCTCTAGGGATTAATACATGCAACGCCTTGGCCGATCTTGGTGCACCATTAATCTATGCCATATTCCGTCTGGAAAACTCTCTTTTCCGAACTAACCCCGACTTGCAGACGCTTTGAATTAGCAGACCGGTTCAATCTTGAACCAATCGGTATCGCTGAGACGTCTATGTGACGGTGGGAAAGTTCCAATTTCCTGCAGATTTCGTAGTCGTCGATTTTGAGCCAGACCCCCTATTACCCCCCCATAATTCTCGGAGGAGTTTCTTAAAAGACAAGATCGTGCATTAATCGATTGTTACTGAAGCGAGATAAACCCTTCGTAGTTGGCAGAGAGCATTACATTTTCTATAGGACCAAACTTTGAGGTACACAAAACAGACGGCTGACTACAATCATATGACGTCAAACCTCATTGACGTCATTATGGCCTGTGAAGAATACTCTCAAGAAGTTCTTGGTTTCTCAAATGTGATCTCGAGTGGCAATCCCCACTCCATGCTATGGATCCAACGTCTCTACTTCTTCACCAACTTTAACTCTAATGCGGGGACAGTGACTTCGCTCCTTTTCGAAGAAGCCGACTCTTTCTTTCATTAGAGATGATCCAACTCATTCCGGACTTGATCCAACTTATTATGACCCTGAAGGGGACATACTTCTCCTCGAAGCAATTCTCAATAGTGAACCATCACCACCTCTCCAAGAAAATTATTTTCCTGAAACTCGAAAAGATCTTAAGATTGGGAAGCAAATCATGAAAATTCATCCATAATGAGCCCCCTGAGGTTGAGCTCAAGGACTTGCCACCTCATTTGGAATATGCATTTTTGGAGGGTGACGACAAGTTATACGCCGACCATCATAGTAAAAGACCTTGAAAAAATGAGGAAAAGGCAGCACTAATGAGTTCTTAATTCCTCACAAGCGAGCCATCGCTTGGCGAAACTTTCTGTATCAAGGGTATCAACCAGAGTTTTAGTACACAACAAAATTCTCATGGAAGAGACTACGAACCTACGGTTCAGACATACAAAGACGGGTAAAGCCCAAAAATCCACGACGTCATCAAGAAAGAAGTTGAAAAGCTTCTTGACGCCGGATTGATTTATCCGATCTCTGACAGTCCATGGGTAATGAAAGGCCCTTTGCCATTGTGTACAAAGAAGGGTGTGCATGACGTTGTGGAAAAATGATGACAATGATCTAAAAACGAGACTCGATTGTCACAGGGTGGAATTGTGCATCCGACTACAGAATGTTGATGAGGCTACCCGAAAGACCACTTCCCCACTTCCCTATCAATGGACCAAATGCTCACAAGAGCACGCGGAAAACCAATTCTATTGTTTCCCCTCGATGGCATTTTCGGGGTCAATTTCCAGATTCCCATAGACCCGAAGGACCAAGAAAGACAACCTTAACTCCCATACGGAACATTTGCCTAACGTCCGCATGCCTATGGGCTATGCCAATGCTCCCGGCACGTTCCAACGAGTATGAAGGCAATCTTCCACGATATGATCGAAAAAATGATGGAAGTGTTTATGGATGACTTTTCAGTCTTCGGGGATTCTTTCTCTACATGCCTATCCATCTTGACAAAATGTTGAAATGGTTGTAAGACACCAATTATGGTCCGACAACTGTGAGAAAATCCATTTTAAGGTAAAAGAAGCCATTGTCTCACGGACCCAAAATCACTAAATCATGATATTGAGGTCAAAACGGGAGCTAAACTTGATGTTATCTGTCCAAGCTCCCTCACCCGGAACTACTGTGAAAGGTGTCCGATGTTTTCCTTGGGACGCCGGTTTTTAACCCCGACGATTTCATAAAATACTTCTCCAAAAAGCCCGCCCAAAGACTTATATGCTTGAAAAAGAGACTCCATTTCTTTTCTCATTAAGAGTGTATCGAATCCTTTAAATACACTTAAAAAGAAAATGACTGAGGCTATTGTTTGCTTTCACGATTTTGATTGCTCCCGACTGGGGACTTGCCCTTCGAAACTCATGTGAGATGACAAGTGATTTTGCATTGGTGGCAGTCCTAAAGTTCCACGAAGAACAAGCATTTCCAACCAAAACCCCTATGGCCAGCAAAACCATGACTAAAAGCTCAAGCACACTACACTACGTCCGAAAAGTAATACTTGCCGTAGTTGTATGCTATTTGATGAAGTTTCGATCGTATCTTGTTTTTTCTAAGAGCATAGTGTATACCGACCATTCTGCTATAAAGTATCCTATTCGCTAATAAAGATGCTAAGCCAAACAGAATGCGGTGGAATTTTTTTCCTTTTGCTCCAAGGAATTTATGATGACACCTCTCGAGTACAAAAACACGGAGACAGACAACTCATACTGGCCTGCCGATCATCTTTCCGACAGAGAACCCTCATCAAGATAAACTCGAGAACAAGGAAATCACTGAAACATTTCCTCTCGAAACTCTTGGATCGGTTGCTCTTAATTGTTGATAGTACCCCATTGGTTTGCAATTTTCCGCAAACTACCATGCGGGGAACTTCGTTGTCAAGGAAATGTCATCCCAACAGAAAACAAGTTTTTCAAAGACGTTAAACACTACTTCTGGGATGACCCCTTCTTGTTTAAAATCTGTGCGGATCAAATGATCCGACGATGTGTGCACGGCAAGGAAGCTCTCGACATTCTCGAAGCTTGCCACAATGGACCCACCGGGGGACATCAATGGTGCAAATCTCACCGCCAAAAAGGGACCTTTGATGCCGGATACTTTTGCCTCAATCTACAAAGGATGCTCACAGAGTTGGTCAAAAATTGTGACCCTGCCAACGACAATGAAAATTTCACAAATGGATAGAATTTCCTTAAAATTCCCATCCAAGTTGTGTGAAATCTCTTTGACGTTTGGTGCATCGACTTCATGGATTCCCTTCCCATCTTCTAAAGGCAAACAAATACATTACTTGGCAGCGACTATCTGTCAAAAAGGGTTGAAGCAAAGGCGCTTCCCTCCCACCAAAAGAAAGAACCGACCCCGCCCCCGAGTAGTTTGCAAATTCCTTAAATCTCTCTTTGCCAGATTTGGTGCTCCCCGTGCCATCATCAGTGATCGTGGAACGCATTTTTGCAATGACCAGTTTGCAAAGGTCATGCTTAAATATGGAGTCACTAATCGTCTCTCCACCGCGTATCAAATCCCTAGAAACGAGTGGCAGGTTGAAGTAATCAAATCGTGGTTTCAAACAAATTCTTAAAGGACAGTGGCCGAAAACCGTGCCCTCAAGTCGGAAAACAGATGAACGCTCTCTGGGCCTTCCGTACAGCATACAAAACACCCATCGGGTGAACACCATACAAGCTTGTAAATAGAAAGACATGTCATCTAATGATTGAGTTGGAAGCACAAAGCCATACTGGGGCCCTAAAAATGCAAACTTTGATCTCCAAACAGCGGGTGAATCAACGCAAAGTTCAGTTCTCAATGTGAATTAAGTGAACTGCTTGAACAGCCCTATGAAAATTCTTTGATCTACAAAGAGAAAACTAAGAGGATTCATGACGCAAAGATCAAAAACCGCGTTTTCAACGTCGGTGATCAAGTCCTCCTCTTTAACTCAAGATTGAAAATTTTCTCCGGCAAGTTGAAATCCCGTTGGGTCATGACATTTTACCATTGTTCAAGTCTTTCCGTATGGCACCGTTGAGTTATCTCAGAACTCCGGGCCAAACTTCAAAGTAAATGGTCATCGTCTCAAGCACTACTTTGGAGGTGATATCCCTGCTATGGATATCCCTGACCTCCAAACATTCCCTAAGGACAACTGAATTCAGGGAATTGGGTCAAGCTTAGTGACCCTAAACAAGCGCTTCGTGGGAGGCACCCCATGCTTATCTTAATTTTTCAGTTTTAGTAGTATGCTAGTCTTCTAATAAGTGTTTAGTTGTTGTGAGGATGCTTTCCTCTTTCCTATTCCGTGTGTTGTGTTTTGTGCTGTATTGTCCAGGATGTCCCGGATTTTTGAAGTCTCTCGTGCTATTTGTCCTTCGATCACAAGAGCTTCACAATCCTCAGCTTCATTTGGGAATCCCGATATCCTAATCTTATCGACTAACGTTTATCTTTAAGCATACTTCATAAACGGCTTAGGATTTACGTAGAAACCCTTCGTAAAACATCGAGGACGATGTTTCATTCTAGTATGGGGGGGATCTTCGATTTGATTTTTGCCTGCAGCCGTTGTTATCACGTAATCCCGTTTTTACCACCAAAATTTCAAAAAAATGAAAAAATTTAAAAATTTTCAAAAATAAAATAAGTGTTTTGTCACAATTTTGACTTTCCTGCTGGGTAGAATAAGAATAAATTTTGACTCGATCGAGCGTGTTGAGCTCTAGCTTGTTCCTTAACCTTTAGGCTAAGCGTTCGCGAATACTCGCGAAGAATGAAAAATGATAGTGTTAAGTATGAGAGTTGTATGCTAAACAAGGAATTATTTGGGAAATCTTAGAGCTCAGTGTTAGTTGTAATTTTCGCTTTTTCTCCCATAAGATACTGCTAACCTGACTAATATACGTGCTACTTTTGGAAATTAAACTTAAATCAATAATTTTTATGTAGTATATAGCAAAAACGTTAGACTTAGTTCAAATTTATACTTGAATTTTTCAAAAAGACGTTTTCCCTACGTAAAAAAAATGATGAAAAATGCAAAAATATAATAAACTGTGGGTTGATAAAAGTTTGCTGTATCTTGCCGGCTCACAACGAGTTAAGGCCTTCTAACGAAAACCCATGTTAAGAATATTATCCAAGGACTGATAAAAGTTTGCTGCATCTTGCCGGCTCACAACCGATGTTGCAGCCTTCTAAAGGTCGAGGGTTACAAAATTGCAATAAATAGTTATATAAGTGTGAATAAAGATCTCTTTTGATAAATTCGATATGATTTTGAACTTTGGCTGTTATATTGTATAAGCAATGGTTACAGAAAACCTGAGAGTTTTGAAACTAAGGTCCGTGAGTTCCCGATACTAGTCTCTGTGGGGGTGTCAAAAGCTGGTACTTAACGCAAGGTTGGGATTCTTTTTATGTTGTGCCGAGACGAAAAGTCGCAGACATGGGATGATCTCGCCTTTTTAACTCATTATTCGCGGGTTGGACGTTGAACATGCGAATGTTGCAAAACAGTTGATCCATAGTTGAATTGAAATTCAAAATGCACACACACCTTAAGATATAAATTGGTCGGGAGTGAAAAGTTTACAAAATTGCAAATATGGTAGTGTTAGGCATCTTAACTCATAATTATAGTAGATTTCGTTTTTTTTTAAGCTGGTTTGGAATAAGGTGAAAAGTCAGGAGGAACGACGAATTTTTCCTTTTTTAGGGGCATTCTTCGGATCGAAATGCATCTTGTTCTATGATCCTAAAGTTATTAAATAACAAAAGTCAAAACGTTCTAGAAAAATGAAAAATACAAAAAGATGTGTAGAATAGGTGTACATATAAAAAAAATGGTAAAAACGGGGATTTTCAAAACTTATGAGTCTTTAACTTCCTCGATAAACACTTAGCTACTTTTCGAGGTTATTAGTCGAGGGTGTTCGAGATTCTTAGTTTTCCAAATGCTTACTTCATAGCATTGCGTGAGGACACGGCAATACCTTAGTATGGGGGATTTTGGTATGTGTTTAATTACACATACCTTTTACCTTTAAAAACGAGCTAAAATAACCAAAAACGGATTTAAAATGCCAAATATATGCTTGTTTTGCTAATTGTATTGTGCAGGAACGGACAACTAAGAAAAGGACGAAAAACAGAGCCAAAACGCAAAACCGGGCTCGGAATGAAAAGCAGAAAAAAGACAAAGTCAAAGTCCAAGCCCAAGCCTGAAAAAGTCAACAGAAAGTCAACCCAAGTCAACCCCGAAGCCAAAAGTCAAGAAAAGTAAGTTTAGGGACTAAACTTGTAAATCCCTAAACTTATTTGAAGAAGAAATCAAGAGAAATGAAGACAAGGGCCTCAAATGCCAAAATGTGGGAAAAGATAATAACTACAAGGGGCTAAACTGCCAAGGTCCCAAACTATAACTAATAAGGACGAGTGGTGCAATTGGTATTATAACCCTTGGGGGTGGTTTTGCCAAGTCCCAAAACCTTTTGATAACAAGGACGTGTGATGCAAACTATACACACACCATGAGTGGCCAATCTTGCCAATCTCCCAAACCTTCACCCAAACTTTGAATTACTGTACATCTCTTTCGTGTGTTTCCCGCCTAAACCCATAACCCCACAACCTGTCCTTTTCACCTCGTTTGACCTCCAACATACATCCAAAAACTTCACCATCTATAACCCCACAACCCACATGGCTTTTCATACACCTTGGCAATCCGTTTTCCCCCTCTCACAACAAACACAAGTCTTTTGTGTGTCTACAAGAAAGCACACCTGCAAGAAGACAAAGGACCAAGTGCAAAAACCCTAGCTCGTTTGTTTTACTATTTAAGCAATGTAAGCCCATTGTGGCAAACCAGTAGTTTTGAGTTTTAAAAAGTTTAGTGTGTTAAATTTTAAAGTTTAAGCTCCTTATTGTACTTGTACTTCATTTTTAATGCAATTCAGTTAAGTTTTTCTTATTTGTGTTCTAAGCTTCAAGTGTCTCTTAAAATCCTTTAAGCTTTCATTTAAGCATCTTTTATAACCTGTTTCTAAACATTTTCACAAAACTTTAAGAAAAATTTAGAAAGGGAAAAAGTCACTGTATGATTAAAGCAAGTATGGATGAATAAGCAATTTTGGAAGGCTTATTGGTTTTGCTTAGTTTAAGCTTATTTATAAGCTGTGGGTAGGATTTTAGAGCTTAATAGGTCTCAAAAACCCTGTTTTGAGCAAGGGTTAAAGGTACAATTCCCTTTTAAATTCTGCTTAAAAGTACTGTAGCAATAGCTTATTAGCTTATTTTTAGCTTATTACTGTTCTTTTGTGCTTATTAATGTTTATTTAAGCTTAAATATGCCTTGTAGTTAATTTTCTTTCACTAAAATACAATTTGTTTAAAAACTGTCAAAAAAGGCTTATTCTGTCACTAGCTTATTACTCTTTAAAAGTGCTTATTTATTTTGCTTTTCATATTGTTATTGCTTAATAGTACTTAAGTAGTAGTAGTCTTTAGAAATTTTTAGCTTAAAACAGTTCTTGTGTGTTTTAAAATCACTTTTAGAAATTAAAGGGGTGTTTGGGTTAACAATGAAAACGGGTCAAAAATGGTTTTGTATGGGTTGTGGTCACAAAGTTAGATAAAGCTTAAGTATTTGAGCTTATTTAAGTGTGTTTTCTAAAGCTTTTCAGTCAAAAGCCTGTTTTTCAAGTTTTCACAAGTGTCTTTCAAAACTGTGGTTTTTAAAAAGTATACAATGGCTTATTTGGATAAGCCATTGTATATTTGAGTTTTAGCTTTAAAAAGAGTGTCTCAAGTGTGTTTAAACAAGCTGTCAAAACACCCTTTGGTCACTTGACTTTTTGAGTCAAAACCACCAAGTTTTTAAGTGTCAGTTTTTAAAAAAAACTAAAAGCCCTTTTTCACTCTCAAAATTCAGCAGGATTATGAGTGTTTTAGTTTCTTAAAATTTGTGCACAAATCCATTTCCTAGTGTTATTAATCTGTTTCAACTTTTCTTTTTCATTTGAGCTTATTTGACAGCTTAAAATAAGCTGTCAAATTAAGCCTTTGTCTTAGCTTAATTTCCCCTGGTGCTAGGGGGTGAACTTTAAGCCCTCCCATCTAGCTTGTTAGTTCACTTGAGCATGAGTTATTGGCTTTTCTAAAAAGCCAATAAGCTCTTTGTTAAGTTCCTTCAAATTCAGCCCTTAAAAAGCTCCTTTGATAGCTTATTTTTAAGCTCAAATTAGCCCTCTCACTGTTTTTGCTTAGGCTTAGTTTAGGGATTGCTTGTTTTCATTCTGGCTTATTGAGCTTATTTAATGAGCTTATTTGATTCCTAGTAGCTTATTTTGTTAGTATAGTTAGTTGTGCATGCTTATTTTCCTTATTTTCTTAGCTTATTTAAGTGTTGACAGTCAAGAAGCTTAGCCTCTTTGTTTTTAAGCTTAGTTTAGCTTCTGTCTAAGTTAAGCTCTTTAAGCTTATTTAGTTTTAGTTTTTAGCTTTTTAGTGCTTAATTAGGATAAGCTAGCCAACTCCCTTAGCTTATTTGTCCAAGTGTTAGCTTGTTAGTCTAAATGTCCAAAAGACCTTAGCTTTTTAAGCCTTTAAGCTAAATTTTAAGTTGCTGTCCGTTTTTAAAAGCTGATTTTAAGCTTATTTATAAGCTTTCACAAAAACTTGTAGTTTTGAAAGTTGTTAAGCTCATCAAGCTTAACAACTTTGGTTCACAAAGTTTTTCCAAAAAAAAAGGGGAAGACAAGGGGTTACCCGGGTGAGCAAGACTCGAACCCGGGTCTCAACCCTCGATACATCCCCCTTTACACACACCACTTACCGCTGCGCCCTTGGGACTTTTACGTTAGTATCCCAAGGGCCTTGGTATTTAAGGGCATTTTGGGCTTTGTATGTAATAAGCTGTTACAGCTTATTTCGGGCTTATTTATAAGCCAATTTTTTGTTTCTTATTTTTCGTAGGTTAGTTATAGGGTAAAGTAATTTTAGTAAAATTTTCAGAATTTTTCAAAATCGTTTAGTATTTTTTACAATTTAATTTAGTTAAAAGTTTAAAAAATTCATAAAAAATACAAAAATTATCAAAAAAATATTTTTCTTTTTTAGAAAATTTTCTTTAGTCATATAGTTTGTAGGAAAAATATAAAAACTTTTGTAAGGTTAATTTTTCATCTTTTTGATTTTTAAAGAACGGGCTCGGGTGCGGTTTTTGTCTTGACTCGTTTTTGGGTCAAACGACCTCCGTTTTCAGTCTAGTCTTTTTCATTCTTCGTTATTTGTCTCCTAGAGTAGTTTAGAAGTGAAAATTTCTTCGTAGGGTTAATTTTGAAGATTTTAGGTTTTTGACCCTTTGTTCGGGATTCGTGCTCCCGTTTTTCAGCTTAATTTCGTAATTTTTAGGTTTTTCTTAAACGTTTTTGTTTGTTATTGTTTAATTTAACTTTCCACACTCTCAAATCATTTTTCTCATTCAAACTCCAATCTTCCGACTGTATCGATTCTCCAGTCCAGCCTCGTTGGGGATAAACGACCCGGGAACATTCTATACTACTTCTCGGTTTTATTGATTATTGTTTTTTTTTTGGATTATATATTTTATTATATATAGTTAAAAGAAAAATTAACAATCACCAATCATTGTAGTCTTTCGTCAGTGGACGCGTTTTTACGTTATTAATTGATATTTAAAATTTCATATTTTTCTGTGATACCATTACTCGTTTTTGTTATTCGCGTGCTAAGTGTTTTACTTGATCAATATGTGCAAGTTAGGAACCATGGAAATTAATTCATCTCAAACCCACTAACTCTTGCATGGTGGAGACCATAATGGTCTCCTCCTTGGCTTTATCCTAACCGAATACACACACACATGCATGCATGGGATGCCATTTTGAATTTTGAATCAATAAGACACATATAAGCCACCATGTGACTAGTTTTTGTCCACCATGAACCTCATTGGAAGATCAAATTAGTCCCCCTTGGTCCCTTATCTTCTAGCCGATGCATGCATCAACACACACACTCTTGGTGTGTGAAATTTTGTTCTTATATATCACATGTATATCTCATTCTCATTTTCATTAACTTATTATTTTACACACACAAACTTTGAGTTTTCTCTCTTCTTCTTGCTCTCTCTTGTTCGAAAATCATCAAACACACACACAAATTCATAAATTTTCCAATCTTGATCAAAAACCTTTGAAGATATTGTTCGTGGTTAATACTTTTTGTAACCGGGTTAATTATAAACAACGTTTGGGTTGTTTCTAGTCATCAATCATCCTTCTAAACCACTTCTTTTTTTATGTCTCTTAATCTTTTTAAAACTTGTACTTTTATGATCATCTTAATGCATACATACTAGTTGTACAACTTGTTTCGTAACAATACAGATTTTGAAACTACGTAACCCTTAAAAGGTTATACATATTGTTCAAAAATAATAAAAGAAAACTTAAGGAAAGTATAGTTTTGTGATCATGGTTATTTTCGTGTAATAAAAATGTTTTCTTATGGCTTATTATGTTCGGCTTATGTGAATAAGCTTATGGGAAAGCTTATTTGATTTTAATTTGAGCTTAATGGACTTAGGTTTGGTTCGGCCCAACTAGAAAAACAAAGGAAAATGATATGGTAGCTTATTGTGTTTGGCTTATACTAGTTGGCTTATTTTTCTAGCTTATTTTTGCAAGGACAAAATAATAAACTTATTCGACTTAATAAATAAGCCTGAATATGGCTTGTTTAGGCTTTTAGCCGCGTCCCGCACCAAAGGCCCAACACCACGAGCTTGTTTTTGAGCTTAAGTGGTTTGGCTTATTTTACTCGGGCTTATCAAGAGCTTATTGTAGCTTATTGATGAACCGAGGACTTGTTTGATGCTTATTGGCTTAACGGGCTAAGGCCCAACATGAATACAATACACTAAGGCGTAAAGCTACGGTGTAGCTTATTGAATAAGTTTATGAATACCTTATTTAATAGTGCATGACTTAGACGCTATACGTTTAACTTATTTTGAACGTTAGACGTTACGAATAATAAGATTTGGCTTATTGGGTCTAAACGCCCAATAAGTGTCTGAATGGTCTTTTGATTAATTATAAAAGAGATTTGATGATGTATAGTTTGCAATTATGAAAAGTGGATTGAAAATGGTTTTTAAATAAAGTCTACGACTTTGAAAAACGTGTAAACACGAACGGGTTATGCTGAAATTTTTATAAATTATTTATACTTAGAAAATGCTAGAAAACACACGTGGTAAAAACTAGATACACGAGAGTTTAGTATGATGCCGAACAATATTTATACATATATATAATATATATATATATTTTTACTTAGTCAATTATATGTATATAATATTAATATACATACTATTATTTATCGTTTTACTAAAGAAAACATTTTCACTATTATACGATCACAAGCGTTAATTTTTGTAAACATTAATTTTTGGAAATATATCAACAAAAGTGCGCTATTAAATCCTTATGCATTATCCGCAATTCTACACTACTCCGATATTAAACCAAACCTTCATTTTATAGGTTGTCTTTGCGAATCGTCGTTTGTTACCGAGTGATTTTATTTCTAGACTATTCACTACTTCAATTCACCAATCAAGGTGAGTTCATAGCCCCACTTTTACTCGTTTTGAATAATTGTTTTATAACTTGGGGTGAGATGTGACACCCCGTAAATTTCCGTTCATTATTTTAGCCGTTACCGGTTGCTAATTTAAATTTTTAAAGTTTCGTTTAACTTTTACAGCTAACCGGGAAGTTTTCCCGCTATTATCTGAGAATCGTCTCTGGGAGCGAACCACGTCACTTAACGTTTTAGTATTTAGGCAATAGCCATGTTTTTATATTCTAAGGCAATATTTAAAATTTTATAATTTTTGGAGATACAGTTATTTGTTTTATTACTTGCGTGAATCGTGATTTA
>BQNB010037678.1:0-49280 GCA_026074375.1 Tanacetum coccineum
TGCCATTTTTGATCCGTTTTGGGTTTATTTGGGTTATTTTAAGCATAAATAGATATGTGTATTCTACACTTATCAGGCAGCATTAACAATTTTTGAACCGCACAAAACATTGGCGAACAGTATTAACTTAATACTGTTATACTTCTTCAAATCCCAAACAGTAGTAATACCTTGAGTAAGCAGCATTAAAAACCTTTGAAGCCAATAGCATTAAGACGAAACTCCTTTTAACTCGAGCAGCACTAACCTTCGTTTGGCATAGAACTGGTATTACTAAGTCTTTACACTTAGTAGTAGTAACCAAGTTACAACTATTACATACAATCACAAGCAGCAGTACTTTCATAGTAATGAATGAACGAACCTGCTGCTTCGTTGCCATCGACCTTCAACCATCAGACCTGCTAACCAGAAATCCTATAATCATCATGAACCACAAATGACGACCAGCAGCAGCTGCTGCTTCGTCTTCTATCAAGAACTACTGCTTATTATAGACGTGCATCCTTAAACGAATTATGCATTACACCAAGGAACGACCAAACCCTAATCGTCATATCATATACACAATCATGTTACCCAAACCATAACCATGATAACAAAACATACATGTTGCTCCTTATGCAATCGATCCATATAGATGATCAAAGAAAACAAAGATCGAATATAAACAAACTAAATCAATGAGCAGCCATGGTATTAGGGTTTCACATAAAAACCTTAATAATGATGATGATAAAAATATATACGAAGAGATCCAGATCGATCATCATAAATCAATTTTACCAAGAAACCCTTGAATAATAACAATACTTGAAGATCGTATTGCATACCAAAAAGGTAGAGAGGACGATCATAAAGATTGTTATAGCAATTAAACTTCAAAACCCTAGAAAACATTTTAACCACAAAACGAATTCGTGAAAAAATTAGGGTTTTAGGGTTTCTTCAAAACCTTGTAGATCCTAGATCGAGAGTCACGAGGCTCTGATACCAATTGTGGAAACCTAAAACACGTAATAGGTTGTTTGACCGTTTAAGCTCAGGTTGTTTAGACCTTTATCTAGGATAATATCAATGTTCATAAGTTATAAAAACAAAGCGGAATAAGAACAAAGATATTCAACAAGGTTTTACCAAACATTCCAGCCCCAATATTATTTGATCAAGATAATACGGTTACATCAACAAACTGTAACAGGAATCATAAGATTCTTGAGGCTACACCACCACTATACTAGACGTCTACATTGATCCAGTTTACACACACACACTTTTCTAGATGCCTAAACCAATATGCCTGGACCTCCTTTTATAATATAAGGAGTCAAAGGCTTACAAGGAAACTAATAATGATAATAATGATAAAATCAATTAGTTATTCAATCATTATCTTTGACCAAATCTTTCAATTCTTATCTTTTGTAGTATTCTTTGACTACAACTTTGGTCCTTCATGTTTCCATCTTGTTTCATTCGTGTTTTGTCTTATCAACTCAAAATATAATTCCCAACACTTCCAAAAACAACATTACCTCTGGCATATGCTTTGTAGGTAGAGAATAAACTCTTGTTACCAGTCATATGTTTGAAGCAACCACTATCTTTGATCCACTCATTCGGTTCCAAGCATGTTCTCAAGCATAGCTATTTCAACAAAAACAAATTCAAGTGTTTGGTCCCTAATATCTCATGGGTTCAAAAATGTTAGTGTTGTACATCCCTTGCATTTGTTACAATTGATTGGGATATTGAAATGGGATACAATTTCCCATATGTACGAAGCCTTGATTTTGTTGGTTGTTCCAATTCATGGGGTAGAAGTTTTGATGAATTGGTTGTCTAGAGTTTCTTTTAGGTTGAGGTGTGTTGTATCTTGGTTGAGAAGAGATGTTTCATCTAGGTGGAGGTGTTTTTGGTCTAGACTCGATTTTGACATAACCTATACTGCTTTTAGGTAATGGTTTTAAGGACGGTTTCTTTGACTCATCAATGCTATTATGTATTAGTTTCTTCCTAATAATAACAAAATCCGATCTAGAAGACATAGGTGGACTAAAAACGTGTTGTGTCCCTTTTCGCCATAGGTGCTGATCTCATTAAATCCAGGTAAAGGTGATCGGCTGTCACCTTTAAGCGGGACGATCTACGAAATCATGTTTTTAGTTCTGCTTGTTGACGCTTTACTATCATCAAATCCTAGACCTATTTTACAACTAGGTGACTTTTGATTATTTAACATTTCTCTAAGTGAATTAGCGCTTTTATCAAATTTAACAAATTTAACTTGAGTTTCTTTAAGTTTGGCGTTTTCCGATTTAAATTCTTCACATGACTTACATGCAATCTTAATTTATTTACTTCTCTCAAGTTTCTTAATTTTCTCGTTCAATTCTAAAATTTATTTTTCTAAAAGATCTCTTTTAGTTTTCAAAATTGTATTCTTGTTAGTGATTTTTAAGCTAATTTCACATAAGCTATCATATTCTATTTGCATACTATCATCATCAAGAGAAGATGCATTGTCACTATATTAGGAAGAGTTAAGGGTTACCTCATTTGACGATTGAGCCATGAGACAAGTTTCATCGTTGGTTTTGTTTTCGGCGTCATTTTCGCTATCGCTCCAAGAACCTCTAATGAAGGCCTTTTGATCTTTGTTGCGAGATGGTTTTGGACAATCTCCAATGAGATGATTTGGATCACCGCATCTAAAACATTTTCGTGTCCACTCTTTCTTTTTCTCATCTTTTTTGTTGGAATTGATTCTTTTCTTCTCTTGGTTGCCTAACAAAAATTTACCTTTCTTATAAGAACTTTTTAATGTTCTTACGGCCATAAGCATATTATTTCGTCAATCACTTTCGGATGTCGAAGTTTATTCTATCACTAGGACTCTTTCTAGCTTTCAAGGCAATGACTTAACTCTTCCTTTTTTGCCTAGTTTAATTTCGGATATCGAATCCTTTTCCATGACAACTTCATGTACTTTTAGATTGCCGATAAGCTCGTCTAGAGCTAGTGATGACAAATCTTTTGATTCTTCAATCGCCGTGACCTTTGCTCTCCATTTAGGATGTAGAGCCCTAAGAAACTTCCTAACATAGTTCTTGCTAGAGAAACCTTCATCAAGAGCTTTAAGACTAGTAATAATAGTGTTAAATCTAGCAAAACCGCTATCAATAGATTCTTCTTCAAGGATAGTAAATTGTTCATATTGTTGAACAAGAAGATCAATTTTATTATCCTTTACTTGGCTATTACCTTGATGTGTGATTAACAACGATTGCCAAATATCTTTAGCCGTTTTACACATAAAAATTCTTTCGTATTCCTTTTTAGGTAAAGCATTATAAAGAACCATTTTAGCTTCATTATTTTTAGCAAGTTTCTTTTTAAGATCATCGGATTGTTCTTTAAAAGGAACAACCTCTAAAATTTGGGTAACTTCATTTTTGGCAAGCGGTGGAAAATCACCATTCGAGATAATATGCCAAAGATCTAAATCTTTTGCTTTCACATAAGTTTCAAATCTATTTTTCCAATAAATAAAATGATCACTTTCAAAAAGAGGTGGTCTACGCATAGATTGCCCTTCTATATATTTATCTGAATCCATTTATCGATTCAAGCTTTAATGTACAATATACGTTAAAGATCTTGGGTAACCTTGGCTTCTGATACTAATTATGGAAACTTGAAGGGGGGTTAAATAGATTTTACCATTTGAAAATTAAAACTTAGATTGTCAACTTATGTGAACTCAAGAGATATACACAAGTGTATATGATAGCAATGCAATAAGTTAATAATCAATCTACGAAATATAAGCAAGTAAAGATAAGAAAGATCAAACCGATGACACAATGATTTATAATGGTTTGGCTACGAAGCTCCACTTCGCCTTACTCCACTCCCCAAGTACCCAAGTTGAGAGTTATCTTCATTATGTCAACAAGCTCCCTTTAGGCGGAGAAAACCGTACACGTCGCTTACACTTTTTCCGATACTAAGCTAAATACCGAGTTCTACTTTGAGATAGAACCAATCTAACACACTATGTATTTTATGGCCTAAATACTAACCTATCATACACATATGATACACACAACACACAACACAAGATATACAAGAAGAATGATTATCACAAACGTGATGACACAACTAAACTATTAACACTTAAAGCTTGACGTCTTCTTGAGTGCTCTTCACTAAAGAGTGGAATGAGTTGATCACTTGTAATGGATTATGTAACAAGTATAATGATCAAAGAATATATAAAAGATAAAATATGTGTGAGAAAAATATTTTTCAAGAGTTGTATAAAATGAAAGAATGAGGTTGGTATTTATAGGCAACCTTTTGAAATTCAAATATGTCCCAGGGGAGTCAAATGTGAAACTCACGGATCCTCCATCCCCTGGATTCGTCCAGTGTTTTTGGTGGATCTATGGGTGGAGCTGGGACAACATTTGTCATTTTGTGATTAACCCCAAATCTATACAAAATATTATTTTGTACTTATTAAAACTCGTTTAATAGATTCTTCTAGAATAAAACTACTAGTAGGTTTAACACTTTTAAAATTTATTTTCTCTTCCCCAACTCTCAAAGTAATCTTCCTTTTGAAAACATCAATCTTAGCATGGGCGGTAGACAAAAGTGGTCTTTCGAGGATCAAGGGCACTTTGATATCCTCGAGCAAATCAAGAATTATAAAATCTACAGGGAAAACAAATTTACCAATACCTACTAGCACGTTTTTAGCAATTCCTTTTGGATATTTGATAGTCCTGTCTGCTAATTCGACTGTCAACTTAGTGTGAGCTAATTCTCCTAATCCTAAGTTAAGGTAGGTAGAGAGAGGTATAACACTTACGCTAGCTCCTAAGTCAGCAAGGGCATTATTAAAGCAAACATTATTAATAACACAGGGTAAAGTGAAAATCCCTAAGTCTTTCTCCTTTTTGGGTATGGAATTATTTGAAGCTCCATATGAGTAAGCCTTTGAAAATTGCGGTTCATATGATTCCTCCTTTCCTTCACAGTAGTAACCATTCAAACGACTTGGAAACAAAATTGTTGTTTGTTTTGTCTCGTACATTAATGTATGATTTTGTCTAATGGATACGGCGTATTAGGAGGATCCCATATGGCGTATCGAGTATGAATCAGCTTAACGATAGTTGAGATCGACTTGACATGGTCTCTCGGGTTAGTTTCAGTGAAGCTCGGTAGACTTCCAAATCCTCTTTCCTGTTGTACCTTGCTCATTTCTTTGATCAAATTGGAGTTCTCCTTGTGTCTTTTTGCCAATTCACTCATAAAGTTACTCAGGGTATCTTCCATAGATTGCTTTCATTCTTGGTACGAAGGACTCGCGTTGTTCCTTTGATAGAATACCGGAGCAGTTGCTCTATATCCCCCACCTTGAAAAGGTGCACCAAATTGTGTGTAGTAAGCTTCTTTGAGGGTTTTCCCTTCTTCCTTGAGCGTACAATCTTTGGTGTAGTAGGGACCTTTACATCGTTCACATCCTACTTGAGCATCATAAACTTTTTCATTCCCTTTCTTGATTTCTCTTCCAAGATTGTTGAGTTGTACTTGTATAGCTGCTAATCCATCAGAAGTTTCAGTACTTCTAGTCCTTGATATTCCATTGTGCTATTTTTGAGAGTATTCAGCCATTTTTGGATGGCTACTTTCTCATCAGCAGCAGTCTTTGATGGTATGGCTCCTCTTGAATCAAGAATTTGTCTAGTTGGAACATCCAATCCATTATAGAACAAGACTACCTTCTGTATTTCTGTTAAATAGTGTTGAGGACACTTCATCAAAAGTTCTTTAAATCTCTCCCAAGCTTAATAGAGGTTTTCATCCGGTTCTTGCTGAAAGTTGTTGATCTCTTACATTTTCTTTACAGTACGAGCAGGTGGGCAATATTTGCTTAGAAACTTCATCTTCAAATCTTCCCAAGTTGTAATCGAACTAGATGGTTTGTTTCTTAGCCAATGACTTGTGGCTCTAGTTAAGGATATAAGGAAGGCTCTAAGCATCACTTGGTCTATAGTTATATTAGGGATGTGGAATAAATCCATGATCTCAAGAACTTTCTCAATATGCTCGTTCGCATGTTCATGATCTGAACCGCTAAAGGTGTTATCATGTAGTTCCTTAAGAAATTAGCATTTTAATTCAAAACTATCCATGTCCTTGATCTTAGGCCTAGCAATTCCTAATCCATGGTCAGCTCAAGTTTTGCTCATGTATTGTTCCATAGTTTCCGCCATTGTTTCCGCAACTTCTTCCTCTGAATATTCTTCTTGGTCAGAAAATAGATCGAAATCAGGCGATATCGATTCGTCAAGACTCAGTGTCTTGAAGTGCTTCCTAGATGATTGAAATTCTCGTTTCGGATCCTTGAAAGGTGTAAATAGTTCCTTAGTCGAACTCCTTGTCATGCACTACCTGAAATAAGGGATAAACAATCAGTAGGATAGGCTTAAGAGAAAGGAAACACAGATATACGGAAATTGAATGCAAAAAACCGGATTTGTTATTCTATCAGATAGTTAATACACCGTATTCAATAGAACTGAATATGCCATATTAACCTTTTTGAACAAATGCGTTGTATTGGATAGAAAGTTAGATACACCCTATCCAATGGAAGTGGATACGCCGTATCGGTTTATCGACCAGAATAGTGTATTATGAAAACAATTAAATACCCAATCAATTAAACATACAAATATACAAAATATACAGAATTATACACTAATCTAAATTACACTAATCCTAAGGGTTAGACCTAATCTAATGCTAAAAACCAAAATATCAAATAAAAATCAAGATTAATTTCACTTCCTGGCAACGACGCCAAAAACTTGATGGTGTTGTCGTGTAGGTGTATTTTATGTTTTCAAGTTTTAAATTTATATTTTTCCGACTTTACCTAAAACAACACTTTTCACGGGCAGTGTACCCGATCGATAGGAGTTTCGTGGTAAGTAGGGTGTCGATCACTAAGAGCGAGAAACACTTTTAATTTATTAATACTTTGTTTTTTCTAATCTAAGATAGTCTAATCTATGCTAAACCTATGTTAATCCTAAATCTAATAGATAAATGGGGTTTTTAGCTTGAGAGACTGGCACAGGTTTTATGGTGACTAAAACCAATTCAAGACACTAAAACACAGGCAAGCAAATTAACAAAAGATAAAAGAGCAGTCTAGCCAAATATAAGAAAACTATTTTAACCATTATTAATCCGGTCAGAACGTTGGTTTGTTTATTAGTGCAATGATTACTTATCTCGAGGCGGCATATCATTCTTAAGACTTAGGCGTTACTTCTTCCTAATACCTAGACACGTAAAATTATGTCACAATTAAACGCATCCGCATAAAGCATCCTTATTTATTGATTATAATCTATCTTAGGGATTAAAGCAATGGTGGTCTTGTTAAACTCTAGCTCATAGAGACTTTACCCACTTACTGCTTAATGGTAATTCATACACTAGTAGTCCCCTAACCAAGTCTTTACCAATTAATCGAGAACATACTCATTGATACCAAGGTCACCTTATGGTCCAACTAAGCTCACAATCTAAGGGCAAAGATAGGTCGTAATTTGTGATCCTATTGGTCTAGATGTATAAATTACTATATGGAGAGTTATCCTAGCATCTAGATTACTTGGTCTGTATCACTAGATCCAGTTGAATGATAGGTCGCATACAAAAGCACGTAAATAAGCAATCAATGATAAATTAAGAAATCGAGATAAATAAACCAAACATTAAGATCTTCATAACAATGGCTAATGCCTAAAGGTATTAGCCTTTAAACGTCATAATTAATACAAAAGTAATGATTTAGCCAAGGTAAACTAACTGAGTTAGCGAATGATACCAAAAACTAAGCGATTACAAGAGTATAAAAATTACACGTTCTCTCCTATGGAATTAATCACGTTGCTCGACCTCTTCTGCTCTTTTTGTCCTCTGAAAATCAACTTTTATGGTTTAGGTATCGAGAATATGATTTAGCACTCTAAAAACTCATTTTTGAGTTTTTTATTTATAGGGTCTAGAATATGGTCGATATGACGTATCCAAAGTCTTGGATACGACGTATCGAGGGTTTCTTGGAGTAGGGACCACGTTTGATATCTTCCAGAATATTTTATTTCCATATAGCATGAATACGGCGTATTACCTTCTTCTAGATACGGCGTATCGGATCTTGTTTCCTTCGTGGTCTTTGGTGAGTGCAGGCACAGATACGCCGTATCTTCCTTGATGGATACGGCGTATTGTTTGTCAGAACAGTAATCTTCAAAATATCTTTGTTTAAGCTATAGAATGCGTGCCTTTTAGTTAATCTTCACCAAGTACTCCATAACTACTGCAATTCTCAAATACAAACGATTAAGTAACAATTCTTTACAATAATTATACAAAATAAGTTAATTACATAGGATAAATGATGCTATAAAATAGACGTTATTTGATGTCATCAAGTGGTAACTTGGTTTATAAAATAATGGCAAAACTGTCTATAGATGATAGAAAAATAGTTTATGAGATGGTAGCAAATTAGTTCGAAAAATGGTAGCGAGTTATTTTGTATATGATAGTAATTTAGTTTATTAAGTGATAGTGAAATAGTTTATAAGTGATAGTAAAATTTTCATAATGTGATGGTAAAACAGTTTTCATAGTGATAATAAAATAGGTCCTTAAGTGATAGCAATATGGTTTATGTGATAGTAGGAAAATAGTTTATAAGATGGTAGTTTGCTAAGCGATGATAACATAGTTTATTACTTTAGTAAGAATAGTTAATAAAATGATGGTTTATTAAATGATAGTAAGAATGGTTCGTAAGGTGATTGTAGAATAGTTTATAAAATGTTAGTTTATTAGACGATAGTAAAATAATTATTAATGATTAGTAAGATAGTTTTTCATGTGGTAGTGAAATGGTTTATAAAGTGATTGTAAAGATATTTAAAGGGCTATAATAATTTAGAAAGTAGCTTGTATAAATAAATAGGGAAATAAAGTAAAATCGACGAAGTTTTCACGACACATAAATTTGAAAGGAAAATTTAAATCATTCACACATACAACGCAATTTAAAAGAAAGTACAACGCGAACTCCTATAGGGAATAAAGTCTAAGATAGTTCCAACTTTGGTTTCATTAAGAAAGATGGGAAAGTCTCTCCTTAAGCATTAACCTCAATAGCATTATTCACTCGTTAGGCTAAAATCTGCTCACACTCCGCAGAACTTATTCTTTGTCTTATCGTTAATATTTTCTTTAAATCGAACGGAGTAAAAAAATAAGATTAGTCTAGTTTTGAAAGTTATGCTCCAAAGATGAAATGTTATGAGGTGACAGGTTAAAGTCGTGTTTCAATTAATCGACATGATTATAGGCGATAGATCACAAGATGGCGTAGGTGTTTTAACAGTGTGAGGTGGGTGTTCAAACTCGAAGTCAAATGACAAGGTAATTAGTGGAATCGGCGGACTGTGACAAGTTTCAATGTTATGTAAAATGGTATTATGTAAAGTTATGGAAAAGTTTTAACGATCATCGAATCATACACAATGTCTTGGAAAAAGTTCTAGTATTTATATAAATAATTTTTAATATAAGGCAATTGTAAAAGTATATAAGGCAATGTAAATGCACATATAAGGAAATTTGAAAATATACGTAAGGGAAAGCAAACGCAAGTATGAGTCATGTAAGTAAGTAGTGTGTATGCACATGAAAAGTTTTATGTGATGCAATGTTTATGAAAATGGTTATAGTCTAGGTAAAATATGCAACCTAGTTCTCTATAACCTTGGATCTAGATACCAATCTGTCACACCCCCAAAATGTCGCATGGAAAAGGTAATTGGGGGCGAGTTACTTCATAGCATCATAACATAAAGCATAAAGAACGACCACTATATGGACATTTTAAAAATAATACCACGTTGCTTTGATTTAAAATAAAAGAGTCTTACAATAATTCAAATGTATTTAAATGTCATGGCGGAAGCCTAAATAAGTTTTGAAAGGCAACGGGTATTAAATGATAGATAAACTTTTGAAGAGGAAGTCAAAATGCATGAAGACTCTACATAGCACATCAAGAATTCCAATAAGCTAAGCACCTGAGAAAAACATTGCTAAAAGTGTCAACATTAAAGTTGGTGAGTTCATAGGTTTATATAACTGTAAATGTGAAGCACAAGATTTTAAAGCGTGTATGACAATATAACATATACAAAGTCACACGAAATGCGTTTACTATCGTCTAATCTCATGAAACCAAAACGTTAACCGTACTAGAGAATACACTAGTACAAATCTTGGATTTCGTCACACATGCTCTTTTTTGAACGGCCACACAGTCAGATATTTATGTGACTAAATGTACCAGGATAAAATAAACAGCCACACTTGAACTCATTTTGTGTGACCATTTCGGAATTTCATTGTCACACATTTGAATATTTATGTGACTAAAGTTAACTGGTAATTTTTTGTTGATTATTTAGTCACTTATAATTTGGGACGTGTGACAGATACAAATAAGTTTGAAACATTAGTCACACTATATATATACATATGTGACAAATATATGACACACAATTGAATAGTGTGACCAAAATCCATATATTGTCACATGAAGTAATTATGTATGTGGCTAAATCATATAGTCAAGTTTGTCACACATTATTTAAAAGCGACTGCTATTTTTTACTGAATATTTAGCCACATATGAATTTGAAATGTGTGACAACTGAAAGGTAAGTTTGAAGCATTAGTCACGATATACATTTAAAAGTGACAAATATATGTTACACAGTTGAATAGTGTGACCAAATGTCATATATGGTCACACTAAACCATAGACATACATGATTAAGTTTAACCAAAATTCAAGATGTTATATATGGTCACATTGAGTGTTTGTGTGACTAAATTTAAGATGTTATATATGGTCACATGAAATAATTGTTTATGTGGCTAAATCAGAGAGTCAAGTTTTGTCACACATTTAACCTTTTTATACAAAACCCCTTTTTCACAATTTTTAACAAAAAAATTTCTAACACCCAAAAATATTTCGATTCCCCGCTTTATCTTTTTAGTATCCCGCCTACACTTTTTTTACTCAAAATCAAATCCTCCCTCCACTCTTTCACTACCTTTCTAATCTTGATCCACCACAAATTCGCTACCTATAACCATCGGAATCCTCTGCTGCTCTCCCACGATATCCACATGTTACTCGTTATTACTCATATTAATTACTAGAAATGAAACCACCCATCCATCTTGTGTAATTTTTAATTAGTTGAAGTATTAATAACTTGTATATATTAATCTAAATGTATGTTGTGGCGCAAGAACTCTCTTTTGGATTCGAGGTATATTGACTCAGTTTTTATATATTTGACTTTTGGTGTCTGATTTTGACTTTAGGGACTGATTTTGACTTCATAGTTCAACTGACCAACATTGTAAGTTTGTTCTTTCTCTTTATATGTTAATCTCCTTAAGTAATGTTTGGCTAGTATTAAAGGTGAAAGAATGGTATGCTTATATTATGTTCTAGTAGTTGGAGTGTGTTTGGTGCGGAGCATTTAGAAGCGGTGAGCATTTTGTTTGTTAATGCTCGTTTAAGCATCAAGTAGCTTTATTTATTTTTTTGGAGCATTTAGGAGCATTTAGCATTTAGGAGTACGTCTACGTTACGTGACATTTTTATATAAAAAAACTGCCACCGGTTACATCTAAGTGCTACTCTTAGTGCTACTTTTGCCAAACACACCCTTACCGTTTACGTTGTAGCTTTGTCAATAGTAGATGTTTATTTTATATAAGCGTTTCATAACATATATTTGTATATGTATTTATATAGAGTATATGTTTGGTAAAGAGCTTTTAAGAGCGTTTAGCTTTTACTACAGTTTTGCCTAACATACCTATATTGTATAGTGACGTAAAAGCTAAACGCTTTTTTAAAAGCCGTCATTGCAATACAAGCATTATCTTATAAATGCTCTTAAACACTCCAAAAAGCTCGTCGCCAGACACAATTAGAGCTTTATCTAATGTCATAGTGTAAAAATAATATAACAGGTTGTATACTGTCATTTCTGAGTTTGATTTTGAAATCTTATTCGAATTTATTTTCCTTCCTTGATTAAGGGATAAGGCTGTAAGGGATCCCGTATCAGATTAGGTGAACATTCTGGACCAGAGGTTGTTAGCATTATTGAAAATGTTGTGCCCACAGAACATATATCTGAATTTCGTCGCAGTGCAAACCACCTATAATTAACACATTATGTTCGGTTTTAATGTAAGCTAGTAACTAGTACTAAGCAAACAATTACTTGACGACAAGTTTAGTTTTGTGACACTTGTTCTATGTCCAAAACCTTCTTGGGTTCAGGCAAAGAATCAAGATTTATTGTTAATCTAGGAAACTAAGATTGCCTTGTACAAGTTTATTTTAGTTTATTGTTTATATAAAGAAAATAACATATAGCTTGGGATATGTGTAGTAAACAGCCAATGTGGAATATTATGACTGCGTGGATTTAATATTTATTATCATTGTTTACTAATATAGCCAAATAAAAATGTTTTACAATATCCAAATCAGTTAACAAGAAAAAAAGTGACATCGATGATGAAATCCTGATTAATCATTAGACGAATATCTATATAAGTAATATCTGTCAGTTTTTGAGGTAACAGCTAGAAAGCATAGATCCTAGCAAACAGATAGCCATCATTGAGCATTATCTTTATATTTTGGGTCACTTAGAAAGCATAGATCCTAGCATATGCATTTCATGGAAGTATGTATCCATAACTATATATAGGCTGATGTAGAACTCTTCTACATCAGGAGCCTATGGTGTTTGCTCATGTTATGTTAATTATTGATCTCAATCAGATTGTCATCTTCTGCCTTGGAGATGTTGGTTCCTGGTCATGCAGTTGGTAATGTGATGGGTAGAGGTCGAGCAAATGTGGATAACATCCGTAAGGTGAATATCTTACATTTCTTTATGGTGTATGCTTTTGTTTTATAAGATGTAGAGTTAAGGATTTTATCTAAAGTTCTCATTTGACTTTTGTTTTATTAACAGACATCAGAAGCTTCTGTAGAGATATCTGATAACAAATCATCTTGTGGTGATCGTGTAACTGTTATTTCAGGGAAACATGAACAAAAGCGTACAACTGAAAGCTTGATTCAGACTTTCATAACGGCCACCTAATGAAGGTGAATGGTTTACACTCGTGAATGGTTTCAATTATTATCTGAGTTTTATATGATTCATATGTATAATCTAATGGAATTCATAACTTTTATACAGTATGATCAAGATTATTTTCCTGGTAAGAGGAAAAGAGGCAAAGATTATAAAGAAGGAATGGTAAGATGGCTATCCATTTTAATTAGTATAATGCAACAGTAATCTAGCTTTTTGTATAAAAGTATTTTGGAAGTTTTATGTATTGGAAATACTAAAATTAGCTAACAGGGGAATGTGGTAAGCCAATTTACACAGTTACTTTTTATAATTTTAAGAAAATGAACTAAAAGTTAGCTGCTGATCAACCCAGAGCACCAAAGGGCTTTTTGCCTAGCGGTACCCATGTGGAAGTTATGTGCCCAGTTGTCGGTTCAAGTCTTGCGATGTGGTTGTGTAGGATTCTCTATGATATAGGGGTGCGTGTGTGTGCGAGCTTGCCTTTCAAAAAAGAACCAACCCAGAATGATCCACCCCGTTTCAACCTACACTGATAATGAATCATTTTGACCCATTATTTAGTCTGCTGCATGGTTTTTATCTTTCTGTTGTAAAGATTAACTACATTTAAGAAAATAAAAGCATAACCTTGATCCCAATTAGTACAAATTCTAACCTATTAAACATGTACCTACAGCTTTCCATGCACAATAAACTTAAATATTTTCATGTTTTCTTTTTTAGGTACCAACTTCTAGCATGTGTTTTTGAACAAAGGCTTCTAGAACCCTTGTTACACCAACACAAGCTAGCGCTGAGTGCAGCCTGCTTTCTTGTTAGGACAAGAAACACATACTTGGGGTCATTATTGTAAGTGTCCTTGACTTTTTCTTCTGACAGTTTCATTTTCTGCTTTTATAAAGTTAAGAGGTACTGAGGTGGTATGCATATAAAACACATTGGGTGACTTTCTACTCATTTTATCCATTTGTATTAGTTATACTTGACTTATTTGTGTTAAGCACACTCTGAGTTTTACTGTTTTTGTGATAGTGTGATTGGTGCAGACATTGAAGGGACTCAAGCGAAAGGATGTTCAGCTACTTAGGAAATTCAAAATTCAGTTTAAGGGGGGCTTCGAAAATGCAAAAGTTGGCGGGGATACAAAGTAAGTAAGGGATTGTTGTGAAGAAAGTTTATCATTATTATGGGTTACCTTTTATTATCACAGTCGGTGTGTCATGTGTGTGTATTTAACTTAATTGGCCCCTATCAGGCTATTAGTTAGAATGGGTCAGTTTAGGTTGGGTTTGGTTTAAAATGGGTCACTGGGTTATTTTTTTAGTACGGGTCAGTTTAGGTTGCTTTCAGTTTGAATATAACACCCCGTGTTTTAGGACAATGTACGACGTTAATAATGTCACCATTTATTTTTAGTATTGTACGCGTTTGTTTTTAATGGAAATCGTTACGTTAAATCGCGTAAGCTAAAAATGATCAGTTAACGTAAACGGGCATCAAGCAATTTATTGTTTACGTCAAACAAGGGTTAAGCAATTATTTTGAGAATAATTATTAATGTTTCACAAGTTACTTTATCGGATACGTGAAAGTGTTTACGTTTCGCGATAAATGACAATTAGGTTTTCTCGGAACCCTAAAAATCAACGTACGGAATGGAATCGTTGGCAATTATTGGAATCAGTAACAATTAAACTTTTGATACACACATCATCTATCAGCGAGGCAACTTATGAGTGGTTATTGGTTACGTCATAGTAGTGATACCGTAGCTCCGCTACTACACAAAAGGCCTAAAAACACCCCCCAAATAAGATACCTGGACTCTATGTAACAACCCTAAATCCTATATCAAAAATCAAGGGGGGAATGTGAAACGAACTGGAGCGTTTGTTTTGTTGGGTACCAATCTCTCTCTCTATTGAGAGGGTCTCTATCTCTATAAAAACGCACGAAAAACTAGTTATGCGGATGAAAACCCAGTCTTTTAACACAATAAAGACATACAACATATCTCTTTTGTATTATGTTATAGACACTGTTTTTAAGATACAACCGGTGTGATTACTCTCATATTTGGAACTTCCATACCTAAATACTCTAACACCCCTTTCACACCTAAATTCCTCAGAAATAATGAGCAAATAATTATTATAAATCACTATACATGCTCTTAAACCATAAGCCTAACCATCACAATATTCGCAAATGCAAAAAGAAAAAAAGAAATCACAATAAAATCTACAAACAATTGCCAAAATAAAGTAATTTGCTAAAACATTCCATGTTCTGCCTATTTGGATGATTAATCATTTTGTACATTACATCACCGTATATTTTGAAGTACATTTCTTATGCGTTAATTATAATTCTCGTTCGATACTAATTTAACATAGGTTGTATTCATATTACTCTCTATATCAATTCGGAAATGGTCGGTGCCTCAATGAGCTGCCGATTTTTTTGTGGGCTTAGTATAGAGAGCATATGTTTGGGCTTGCTATTTCCGTATGTCATAAAGAAATTACCAAAGAGATATGTATGTTTGGTAGAGAGAAATGGAGCCCAAGAAAAAGAATTAAGTCAATTTCTCATGTTTGGTGCAACAAAGAATTGCTAACACGGAGATATGTGAACTCTCAAGAAAATGCCTCTTTCTATTTTGTTTTTCACTCAATTTGGAGTGGAAATGAGTAAAAAGCGGAGAATTGTATTTTTAGGTTAGAAAAAAAAAAAAAAAATGTCACAATAATTTAATGGGTATAAAAGCAAAAGCCACGTGAGATGCACATTACATCAAACTTTCAAATGCACTCTAGACCTAGCCTTAAAAGCAATTGATAGTTCTCATGTTTATCTTAGTTTGTCTTCACCATTTGTTCTTCTATCATCTGATTTTCATCATGGTGGGAATCTCGTATTTCTTTTATTCGTTCTTCATCAACGATATTTGATCTTTGTTCATGGGATTTGGTTTCTGTCTTGGTGTTTTAATAATTTATTTAAGCTTTTCAACGAACATCGTAAACAATAGATAAGGTTAGTTAAATAAAGGGCATATCTTTTGTTGATATTGGTAAAATGGATATGTGATCTGTTGTTCTTTAATTGCTTGTGCAAAGCAAATTATCATTGTAAATTTGTGTTCTTTGTAATTGGATCTGGCAACCGGTTTGAGGTGACCGATTTTTTTTTTTTTTTATCTTTTTAATTTATTAAATCAAGCATTATATTGATTTTTTTATTTAATTCTCAAAGTCATTTCTTTAGTTTTACTAAACAATAGATTTCACAAAAAATTCTCTAACAATTTCATTTACTTGCAATTCCAGGATTTGCTTCATTTCTTTTCTTTTAATATCTCTCTACCAAACATGCCCTTAATTCTTCTTGAAGAATCGAGACCACCGCCTCCGGCATCTCTCTTTAATTTAGTGAACCAATTGCTAAAATGGAAGCAGAAAAAGAGTATATTAAGAAAGTCCCTGAATCTCCGTTGAAGATTGACACTCATAGTAAACGAAGTTTGTCTATATTATAAGGGTTTGATTTTGGGGTTTGTTTTCGAGACCTAACTGTGCTCATTGTTATTTGATGTAAATGTATGTTTTTCTTTGCAGTTGAGTTTATAAACCCCAACTTGGGATTTTCGTTTTTATACACAACAGTGCAAGGTTTTTTTGTTTAATTTAAGATTTCATGGTATTAAAAACAGTAATGATTATCTTTTTGGTTTTATTTGTTTGCAGCTTTTTGGTGCCGGAAGATTGCTGGCAGATTCTTCATTATCTAATCCCATCTTCATAATCGGTTAGAAAATACATATGTAGCTACTTTTTCTTATTTGTTTTGGTTTATATTAATTTACGTTTTTATATGATTAATTGTAAATTGCAGTTATGGGGGTTTTGTTTATTTCAGGATGTGGTTGCGGTTGCGGTAGTGAAAGTGGAGGAGACAGAAGAACAAATTGGGTATATTTTACTTTGTGTTCATTTGTTATTAGTTTTTAATGTAAATGTGTGAAAAGTTGGTTTTTTTTTGGGGATGGGGTTTTATCAAAATAGAATAATCATGTTAACAATTGTTAAACTAAATTTTAAACGGTTTCAGCCATTATTGATGTTTTTTCTTCTCGATTTAGGAGTCAGGTGCGTATCCGAGGAAGGACTAATGTAAGATGGTTGTTCTATGACTTCTATCTTCCACAGTATCAGGTGCGTATCTAAGATCGGTAACACAGTATCAGTGGGTGAAATTGTTGTTGTTGCATGTTTAATTATATACATGTCACAGTGGGTGAAATTGTTGTTGTTGACCATAACTTTTCGACGTAGCGATGTGCACATACAATGCCTTACAAGTGAGGCTACTGTACGTGGTGCAGCCTCGCGTATTTGGAAGTAAGTCTTTGGTCTAACGATTCAGCTCATTCAACTTTCACGTGGGGCAAGAGGTCAAGGGTAAGTAACACACCATCTACCAAAATGTCTTTGATTTCCCGCATTTGTCATGCATGTGAAAAAACTAATATGAATGTGTAAATAATATTTATTTTTCAGAACAAAATGCTGAAGTTGGCGTGGGTGGTAACGGCGCAAGAGCAAGTGGTTGTTGGCACTTTGCATCATCTTACATTGGAGATAGATGACGCTGAAGGCAAGAAAAGATACCTGGCCAAGATCTGGGTTAAGCCATGGGAAAACTTTAAGGAACTGCAGGAATTTAACTATATTCTACATCCTGATCATGATGTTCAAAAAGGTAGCTTTTAATTTCTTGAAAATTTCAGTGTAATCATACATTCTTACTAAATGTGGCAAGGTAATGGAAATTTTCGTACTCTTAATGGTTTTATAGCACTGATCACAAACATATTTCATCTTAATTTGATTAATCATTTTTACATTATCACAATGTTAATTTACGCGTACAACCGGACAAGAAATTAGCCTCCACCGCAACGCATTTCATCAAGTCCCTTAAACAACATAGTAAAAAAAACTTGATTATTGATCAATAGTAATCCATGTAGTAGAAAACTTATGTATGCAGATGGAACATTAAATAGGACCCTAACATTGTTTATGATATTTTCATGTAGGGGGAGTTAAAGCTAAAGGATTTTCATATAGTGAATGAGGCTGAAGTGCTGGCAGGCAGATGTGAAGAATTACACAGTTATAATGTGACAAATAAAATCCTCAATGTTAGTGGGGTGGAAAAGGTCCAACTGTCATCCCTGTTGGAGCAAGTTATGGTCCTCTTACATATGGTATATATGAGTTGATCCAAGTAAGTCACTCTTGATCTGCCTGATTTTGTTGATTTCTTATCTTTATGCTTATAGATGACATAGATCTGTTATTTCTGAACCAACAAAAAGATGAAGAGGTGTGTTTTGCCTTTTGAGATCACACTTACTGTAGAGTTGATTAAGTTTAATGATGCCTGCAATTTTGTAACCACAGTTAAATAGCTTGCAAAGCCTGCAGATTAGATTACTAGTATAGTGAAATTTTAGTTTTGCTACTGCTGTAAACATGCTTGTATTTCCCAGCCTGTTTGATGTCCGTTTTGCTACTGCTGTAAACATGCTTGTATTTCCCAGCCTGCTGAATTGAAATGCTATAAGTAGTTCTTAAAGCAATCCCTGTAGTTTGAAATTTCAATACATTAGGCTATTCTTGAATACTTTTTACTTGAATTTCAATACAGCAGACTTGTTTTTTAGATTACTGATGTTTTTATTTCATTAAATTACTTGTAGGTACCTTGGACTAATGAGCGTCCGTTGGAGAACAGAGAGTTGAACGCGATCATTGGCGCATGGTTTACGTTGTGGCGAGATTAGTCCTAGATAATTATGTTGAATTCTAGTGTTTTTCTTTATGGTTATTTGTTGAATTCTAGTGATTTAATTTGATTTGAATTTTGTATTTGCTTTATGTTAAGCTGAATTGAAGTTGTCTTTATTTACTTTAATTTGTTGATTTTGACATTTTTGGTCCATCTAAATCAGTTTATATATATTTGCTGTATTTATATTTCTTTATTTTGTGGGTTAAATTTGTAAATTTTGGAATTTATTAAAGAATTCTAATTTTTTTTCAAAAAAATAGATTAAAAAAAGACAGGTTTTGAGATAAAAACATATCTTTTTAATCTATATAAAGACAGGTTGGATGTTTTTATAAAGACATGTTGCGGGAGAACCAATGTCTATTTCCAATAAAACATATGTGTTTATTTTAATATGGAGACCAATTCTTGAGGAGAGAACCGGTGTCGATTCTTCTAATAGAGACTGGTTGCATAACCGGTTTTCATATGTTTCGATCATGGAGATACCCCCCTCAGAGAGTGGTTCCAAAACCACTCTTTATGGGCTATTTTCACCAGTTTCTATGGCTTTTTTTGTAGTAGTGATGTTGTTTAACATTAGAGCCTGTTTGCACTTTGAATACATGTGATTTAGAGTTTGAGTTTGAACGTATGTTACTACACATTAAACAAAAACACAACAAATAATTCTTTTAATATTATGATAGATCGATTACAATAAAATTATAACGTGTATACCATTTAATTCATAGAATATGCAAAGACAACTAAAATCAAATTCATATACTAACCTCCATCACCGTCGATTTATTCATTTGGATTTGACATCTTGAAAGAAACTGGACAACATACAATAATCAATTACATATTGGCCATGGAACCATCTCTTTTTGGTCTTTCACGAATGAAATAACTAAAAAAATAGCGTCTTCGATCGAATACTGGATCACCCCGCCATAATACTAATGGCGATGGCAGTCCATAACGGTAGTCGTGTTGATGATGGTTGAGGTTAGGGTGTGGGTGGAGGCTAGGGTTTAAAGGAGAGATAAGTGTGTGAGAGGGGATATAAACCTGTAACTGATTTCAATCGGTTTCCAAAATCTATGTAGGTATTTTTTTTAAAAATTAGTAAATACCATTTATGCCCTTAATTTGTTTTCTTTTTCTAAAATAAATAGCAGTTATTTACAAAAATGGCATCCTGGATTGATATGATATACATCATGCATTATTAGGAGTAAAAAGCCTGGTTCTGTACAAAAAATTTGACCACAGTAGTATATTTTATATATAAGATGTTATATATATATATATATACATATGTGATATACAAACATATGTATTATATATAAAATATATTTTATATACATTTGTAGATATATACTCATACATATGTATAATACTATATATATAATAATAACTTATTATTATAGTATATATATAGTAGAAGTGAGAGATGGGATAATGAGGAATATACCTCATCTCCGGTGGGAAAAGAATATCCCTTGAAAACTTATCATCTTTAGTTGGGAATCCAACGCTACGTTCACCTCACTTTTGTCACACCAAAAGTTTACTTGGAACTCCCGATATGTAACTTTCCCTCATTCGCTTCAAGGGACTGTTTGTTAAATTTTCTCTATTCCATATATAATGCCTACAGTTATATTACTTTTTTTCTTATTCTTAATTCTACTCTTTCAAGGCTTCATTTTTTAGGCTTATTTTTTTCTCTCTCAAAAAAATTAAACACGACATCAGATCATATAACACGATCCTATCAGATCAAATCACATCGATGAACAAATCAGATCATATAACATGATCCTATGAGATCACAACATCAGATCATGAACAAATCACATCGATGAACAAGTCAGATCATAGAACACGATCCTATCAGATCAACGATCCTATCACATATTTCAGATTCACAAATTCATATCATCATAATTTATCAAATCGATTATCAAAGTAAGTTTATTAACATGTTTCGATTTTATATATGTTAGTTTCGTTATATAAGATCAAAT
Organism: Tanacetum coccineum; assembly: GCA_026074375.1. NCBI lineage: Eukaryota > Viridiplantae > Streptophyta > Magnoliopsida > Asterales > Asteraceae > Tanacetum > Tanacetum coccineum. The sequence goes on from BQNB010037678.1 coordinate 21,194, forward strand.
ATAAAGCTGATATATGTGTTTGCTATAGTTTATTTATACTAATTGTTGTTTTTTAAGAGTTAGGGTTTTGTTTTATGAATTTTTATTAGGTAATCATCATGTATGTTAATAGATGTATTGGTTTTTAAGAGTTTTATGATATAATGCATTGTATATTGTAGTTATTTGAATCAAATTTGAGAAAAAAAAGTGTTGAAAAAAATGTTTACAAAAACTACACACCAAGTGTTTGATAAAATGTATGAATGACATTTTATAACTTCGATGCACTAATTTTACACTGTGATGCCTTAATTTTTGGGAATATGTTTTAGTTACACTGTGATGCCCTAATTAATGTAGGCAAGCATATTTTAGATTTGTATGAAACCACTCGATAAGACAATTGTGTCAACTTTATGTTTGTTGCTACTGTATGTATCACCACGTCAGCATAACATGTGCTACGACATTAAGCTACACGTTTTAGATAGTATATACATAGAATAGCAAGAAGTTACCAATACTGTAACATCCAAATGTAAGTTTTTTTGTATGATGTGCGAGTAGGCACAGACCTAAAGTTGGGTACATATATGATATATTAACCTTTTTAATGTGTTTATTTGTTTTTTTGTTTTAACCATGGTGGAGTGGTGCTTTTAATATATAGTAGATTTTTCTTTTAAATCGGTATCCTTCACAATCGATTGCTATGGACGATTGAGGAAGGGTATGCGAGCATGACTAAATGTGCCTTTATAATCTGCCTTGTTAACTGTTTTTTATCGTCATTGTTTGGGAATCAGTAATAATAAGTGTATCATTCTTAAGAAAAACCATGTGCAACACTGTTTAATAAACTAATGCACCATAGTTTTTAAGATTAGGTGCATATAGTTAAAAACTATAAAGCGTCATTTTCAGTGTATCTTAGTTAATAACTATGATGCCTCATAGTTAATAACCGCGCTGATATTATTGCATATGGGCTGTTCATTTGATGTATAATGCTCTATAACGAGATTTTATTTCCAGTCCTATTACATAATTTTGAGTGTGTTTGGGCTGTTACGTATCCATATGTGAATTTGTTTCTATGGTTGTGTCCTAATATGAACCTTTTGTGTTATTTCTGATTACATTTTCAGGTAGGACCTTTGTGAAGCAAATGCTGCATTTGAATTTTTTAGTTAATGCTCTTCAAGTAAGAATACTATCTGATGTTATTGTTACCATACCTATAAGTATTTTGTTATCTTTGAATTCAAATGGAATAAGCTTGTTCCTAAAAGCAAGCATATTTTGATCCTTTCAGAATTACAAAATATAATAATATTGCTTGTTCCTAAAAAATTAAATTTGATGGTTTTGTAGTGATGACGATTGTTGCTGAAGATCATTATTAGATTAGATTGGGAACTGACCTTGATTATGATTGACCATATTTTATCTGATTGGTGAGGATCAAGACATGCATCTATGTTGTTGCGACTACATCATGGAGACTAATAAGTCTATGGTAAACTGTTTTGATGACCATTGACCATTGAATGATAAGATGTCATGTGTTGACTGTTGTAAAACATCTGTTCCAACATAGTTTTGCATAAAAGGCCCAGGTGACATGACAAATTGACTAGTCATATGCGTTTTTGGAGCTTGACGGGGGTCACGTTTTTAAAATGGTTTCGATTATGCTTAGAGCCATGTGTTGTTATATTCGCTTTGATATATGATGCTATTTGCATTCATAAGTGTAAAAAAGATGTGAATGATGCGGCTTTTGTAACATTTGATAGTTTGTTGTTGTGTTGTTTTTTTTTCTTTTCATCCATATTGCGTAGTTTAAGTTATTGGGTATATAGGTGTGGCATTTAAATTGATGATAAAATATAAATTCAATGTGTGTTCACTATTTTGTGACCACTTGTAAATTTATTGACATCATTTGATAACAATACAAAATTTTATCTAAAATCTTGTTTAAATATATAATTCATATATCAGTAATTTCAGCAATACAACGTCATTACTTTAAAACTGATGATGTACCATTTAATCAGTTTGACCCCTATCGATATATGCAAAAGTAAGTAAAGATTAAAGAGTATCTATCTATATTTTGGCCCTTATAAGCAGGAAACAATAAGATGGTCATACAAGGTACAATGACCAAACTATAACACCATTTCTTTTAAAGCAAGTAAAACATAATGGTCATTCACAAGGTACAATGACCCAAACGGGGAGAGAGGAGCCTTCCATTTTCTTCAGTTGCTTCAACTGCCATTTTGTAATGCAGTTATATTTATTCTTCTTTGGTTTCGTAATATTGTCAACACGTAATTGTTAAAACCGTTTGTCAGATTCATTTTATTGTCATCGGGTTCCGATTCTGATATTGGTTATTCGCGTTCATTTTTTGTGTGTTATGCTTCCATAGCTGCAATACAATTTTAAAATTAATTACAAAGTTTTAAACAAACATATGCATTAAACTAAACAAACATATGCCTTCAATTTATCAAACCGATGCCTTAATTTTAACAAACAAATGCTTTTAATTTATCACATTTGTCCTATGTTTTTCACACAATGCCTTTAAAATTAACTAAATGTGCCTTAATGTATTACTCTAAATGCACTTAAACTAATACAAGCACATGCCCTTATACTAAACTACCATATGCATTATACTGAACAATAGATGCCTTAAATGTAACAATCAGATTTCTTAAATTTAACAACAGATGCCTTAAATTTTTTACCATAAAACAAGTTGCCTTTATGAATTCCTCACATATGAGTAAACCTAAACCGCACATGCCTTGTATAAACAACATATGCATTAAGTGAACAACTGAGGCCTTAAATTTAACAAAAAATGGTTTTAATTTTTCACATTTTGCCTTAAGATATTCATACAGATGCCTTAATGTTATACCCACTTTGTCTTAAAAATAAACAAGCACATGCCTATATACTAAACAAAATATATGCATCAAAGCTGAAAAACAGTTGCTTTAAATTTAACAAGCAAGATGCCTTAAATTTAATATACAAATGCATTTTAATTTATAACCATATGTCTTAAGATATTATACAAATAACATTAATAAACAAATAGAAGCCTTAATGTATTCCTACATATGACTTAAACTAAACCGACACATGCCTTATACTAAACAAATATATTCATTAAGCTGAACAAACAGATGCCTTAAATTTAACAAACAGATGCCTTAAATTTAACAAACAAATGCTTTTTAATTTATCACATATGCCTCAAGATACCCACACAGATGCCTTAAAATAAACAAACATATGCCTTAGGTTATTCCCAATTATGACTTAAAACTAAACAGGACATTGTCTTATAATAACAAACATATGCCATAGCATCAGGCATATATTCTCATATGCATATCATGTTTCAGATATAAAGGACATATGGCTTTCATACGTGAGACAGATTTACTTCAGTTCCAAGAAGACTCCACAACAAGAATATTGAAAGAGTGACATATCTCTGTATGGCTCTTTTCATTGTTGTATTTGATCCAAAGTTATAATTTTCACCTTTAGGTATGTGTGGACATTCTATAATGTAACCAGATTCATTCTTGTTCTATCTTCTTGGAACATGCATAATAACCTCGTGAGGATAACACCAAATGATAGGTTAGAATCTTTCGAGGATATTCTTTATGCATTATACAGTAAAAAAATTATAAAGTATTCAGGTTCCAAAATGCCTTACATTGTACGAGATACTTTATAATACTTCCTTGGTTATATCATCAAAGAACTAGGTTATTTTTAATACACTTAGTTCTGGCAAAAAATCTTTGTTCCACAAATCAAAATGCAAACAGTTGCCTTAAATTTAACAAACAAATGCCTTAATGTATTCCCACATATGACTTAAGATAAACAAGCACATGCCTTATACTAAACAAACATATGCATTAAACTGAACAAATAGATGTCTTAAATTTAACAATCAGATGCCTTAAATTTAACAAACAGATGCTTTTAATTTATCACATCATGCTTAAGTATTCACATAGTGCCTTAAATAATAAAAGAAACAGTTTGCCTTAATGTATTCCAAAGATGCCATTAAACTTTAAAAAAGCACATTGCGTTTATACTAAACAAAATATGCATTAAATGAATAAACAGATGCCTTAAAATAAACATACATATGCTTAAGGTAATTCCACACAGACGACTTAAACTAAACAAGCACATGCCTTATACTAAACAAACATATGCATTAAATTGAATTAACAGATGCCTTAAATTTAACAAACAAATGCTTTTAATTTATCACAAATGCCTTAAAATATTCACACATATGCCTTAAAATAAACAAACAAGCGCCTTAATGTATTGGAAGTTACACAATCTCAAGATCCAATTGATAATAACTTAGAAGTTACACAATCTCAAAATCCAAAAAAGACAACAATGCCACAAGCTCACATAACACACTAAACTGAAGGCACAGTAAACTAACTTGCATACGAGTGAAGCTAAGTTTTGTAAATGACCTGGTGTTATATCAAGAATTCTTTCGAGGATATTCTTATGCATATAAATCAGACTGCGAGTCAAATAAACTAAATGTGTTAGGTTCCAAAGTGCCTTACATTGTATGAGAAACTTTATATCAATTCTTTGTTTTATCATCAAAGAACTAGTCTCATTTTTACATACATTGTTCTGCAAACTCTTTATTTCGCAAATCAAAATGCAAACAGATGCCTTAAATTTAACAAACAAGTGCCTTAATGTATTCTTACATATGACTTAAGATAACAAGCACATGCCTTATACTAAACAAAACATTTATGCATTATCAAACTAAACAAATAGATGCCATTAAATTTTAACAAACAAATGCTTTTATGTATCACATATGCCTTAAGATATTTACACATATGCCTTAAAATAAACAAACAGATGTCTTAATGTATTCACAGAGACACCTTGAACTAAAAAAACACATGCCTTGATACTAAAACAAACATATGCATTAACTGACAAAAGATGCTTAAAATAAACATATATATGCCTTAATGTATTCACACAGATGACTTAAACTAAACAAGCACATGCCTTAAACTGAACAAATATTGCATTAAACTGAACAAACAGATGCCTTAATTTTAACAAACAAATGCTTTTAATTTATCACATATGCCTTATATATTCACACAGATGTCTTAAAATATTCCCACAGATGCCTTAATGTATTCGAAGTTACACAATCTCAAAATTCAATTGATAATAATTTGGATGTTACACAATCTCAAAATCCAAAAAAGATAACAATGCCACTTGTAACATAACACACTAAAATGGAGCACATATAAACTAAAAACTTGCATACGAGTTGAAGCTAAGTGCAAAGATTGAATCAAACGTTGAACCACAAACCAAAAGTGTTGATGAAACTTATGCAACCTACACAATAATCCCTTTTAATTAAACAAACTAAACTTGCATACGAGTTGACACTAAACATACAGACGAGCTGGAACAGAAACTTGTAGCCACAAACAAATCATTAATTAAAGTTGTAGCAATAACACATTAGCCACTTTTGAAAAACTATTTGGTTCCACTGTTAGACTCATTACAGTGACCAGGCAGAGGTCAGAAACACAATCGAACCCTTGATTGTTGAGGAAGGTGTTTGAAGCTTTAATGTTTCCATAAAAAAGGTTTTCGTTCGCTTGTATGTGGATATGAGCTATCCCACTTGCTCCTTTTATGGCTATTCTCGGTCGGCTGTTCCAATCAAGCGATATCCTATTTGCTCCTCTTTTTGCTGCAAAATTACAATTCCATCAATATAGAAAATGGAAAGACACATAAATTCATTTTTACATAAAGTTAGTTTTATAAAGCAAGTGTCAGATAATTAAAATGAAAGATGAATCAAACAACGAGGTGCTCTAGTTAGTTCAGTCGAATGTGATGCTCATAGAGCAGAAGTGTCATCTCATCTGGATATTCATATTTAATCATAACTATTTTAACATAGATGCACTAAAATATTCCATACAGATGCCTTAATTTTCCAATACACAATCAAATTCACAATGGCTCAAACAGATTTTTGCTTTTTGATGTTAGGCTTTTTAGCAACTTGTTTTCTTATTTGGACCGTATGATAACAAACAGATGCCCTAATAATTATAAGGATGCACTAATAATAATCATTGATGCCCTAATGCTTTAATCCTCCATGTAACAGTTTGTATCTGGTCTCGAACCTTAACTAACGTTAAGTAAAAGAGCATCTATATTATCAAACTATATAAATCAAATATTCGGTTCAACTAATTTAGACATGAGAGATAGTGGTTTCAAAAGTTTAAGGGTTGCAACATACATGATCATGTTCATTTATCAATTAGATATTTTAAACAATCTTAATTTCAAAACAGATGCACTAAACATTCATGATGATGCCCAAATATTCATACAAACAGTTACACTAAACATTCGCAATGATACCCTGATATTCATACTAATGTCATGCGCTAAAATTATAATCAGATGCACTAAACATAGAGAATGATGCCCTAATGTATTCCACAAATGTCCACGTATTTCAAAGTATGCACTTAAACATATCAAAATTAGACTTTATAAATTCAACATCTTAATAATGTTATACAGATTAAATTAAACTTTTAGTCACATTTAACCTGTTTGACCAATTTCACCCATCACTTTTAAAGATGGACCTTTTAAATGGCCTAATCTGACCCATTTGAAAAAAAACAAACTGCAGCTCTGATATACCCATTCATAATTAAATGGATCAAAATTTCACATCTAAGTATAGTGATAACTAGACTATACCTCAAGTCATACTGCCTATGATTTTTCATAGCTCTTTTAATTCCTTGTTTTGTTAATCTTTAGGCACAAACTGTGTCCTTCTCATTTTAGGTGTCCTCCTTTTGATAAAAAATAATATATTCTACATTCATATAAAAATATACAAACATACATAATCAAACTAACAGATTCACTATAATAACAAATACCTGATTAAGTAGGTATACTTAAGGGATGCACTTAAAATATAAAACTAATTACTAAACAACTACACTCACAAACTATGTTCGGCTAATTAAACCTGATGCAGCAACCACATAAACATAGTTGCATAATACATCTGATGCCTATGTGTATCTAATTTCTGGCAAATGTACAACATTTCCCTATGAATGTCATACTTCACTATTAAACACATACGATTCAACTAGTGTATTCACATTTTTTAAAACTCGTATTATACATTTTACAAACTCCTAGTGACAAGCAAGTTTTAACAATAAATTTTTGTAGACATTTTAATAACCAAATGTAACGAAATGCTTATTTCAAACGTAATAATCAAACACATTCAGACATTATATCAAACATATGGTGTACAATTTCAATTAACATGTTTTTATGCTTTTTCTACCCGATTTGTTCCATATTAGATAAAAAACATGTTGATATGATGATAAACTTTCAATAAAACTTCAAAAATAATCAGATCATTGATTTAAATTTTGATTAATTAACAAAATTAGTTTACTTTTAGTTTAAATCTCACTTTCTCTTCATTGTCAGATGATTAACGCTTCAAAACACATGATTTATTATACAATTAGTTAGTTAGGGTTTGTATTACCTGAAAAGATGAAACAGCGCCGCCACCACCGGTGACTATGACAGTGTGGTGACCGGAGAAGAATCTACTTATGTGGTGACCGGAATGATGGCGGTGTGGTGGTGGTCAGAGGTGTACTATTTTGGTCAGTGATATAAGCGTGTGTGTGTCTGTGATGTGTTATACAGTGAGAAAGAACATGTAGACTAGTTCTCCCACCCTTTTTTGATTTTCATTTTCTAACCTAGTTTGTTTGACATATTGGCATACTATACCTTGTAGTTTTGTTTTCTAGTGAATATTAAGTTTTCTCTAGAAACCATCCCATACATATACATAATATTTATATTACATATATATATATATATATATATATATACATATATATATATATATATATATATATATATATATATATACACATATATATATATATATATACATATTTATACACACACACATATATTCTATAACATATGGTTATGTGCTTTAAATTACACATCCTTTTTTCTTTAAAACGAGCTAAAATAACCAAAAACGGACTTAAAATGCCAAATATATGCTTGTTTTGCTAATTGTATTATGCAGGAACGGATAACTAAGAAAAGGACGAAAAACAAAGCCAAAACGACAAAACCGGACTCGGAATGGAAAAGACTGTGAAAGACAAACCAATTCAAGCCGAAATGTCAATCAAGTCAAAAGTCAACAGAAAAAGTCAACTGGGTTCAAGGTCAAAGTCACCAAGTCAACCCGACAAATCCAAAAATCAACAATTGAAGAAATATAAGTTTGAGGGCTTAAATTGCCAATCCCTAAAACTTATATTTAATGAAGAAAAGAGAAAAGTAAAGACAAGGGCTGATTTTGCAATCTACTCAAAGTAACAAGTAGGGGGGGCAAAACTGCCAAGTCCCCATACTTGTATATCACAAGGACTTGTGATGCAATAAGTCTTATAACTCTTGGGGACTTGTTTTGCCAAGTCCCCAAAAGTTATATAACCACAAGGACCATGCGTGCAAAGAAAGATATAACCATGAGGGGCAAATGTTGCCATCTACCCAAACTTGTGCCCTGTCACTCTCTTTTTCATACAACCATTTTTCCCGCTCGTTTCTTTCCCCCCAAAAACAACTCACGGGTTCGCCACCCTCCTTTTACCCTGTAAATCCAATTCCCCCATGGATATTCATTTCCCCCCTCCTCCACCACCTTTCCCAGTTACAAATGTGCCATGTTGGCAATCTCACAACCCCCTAAGCTCATTTCGACGTCCAAGATTGACTTTGGAAGAATTAAAGGCCAAGATTAGAGGCTGTGAACCTCTCACACCAACAAACCATCCTTTTATGTGAGTTCAAAGAAGCACAACAGCAAGAGGAGGGAAAGAAGACCTAGTTATTTTCATTTTTGCTATAAAAGCCTTGTAAGCCCATTGTGGCAGGTAGTTAGTTTTTTAAGTAGTTTTCAGTGAGTTTTTAAAGTAGTTTAAAGTATTTTTAAGTTAATTTTCTTTTATGCACTTGTAATTCTCAGTTTTAATGAAAATTTAAGCTATTTTACCTAAATAAGCTCTCAATAAGCTCATTAGAGCTTATTCTTGTTAATAAGCTCTAATTCAGTTTAAAACTTGTTATAAGCTCTTAAATACTGTTTTCATTTGAATTTAGTTCATAAATGTTCAATTGAGTGTGATTTTGGAAGCTTATGAAGAAATAAGCTGATATTAGCTTATTGAGCTTTTAGCTCAGGGATAGTGGCTAAGGGCCATTAGGTGTATGTTTTTAAGCCCACTCCCTCAGAAAGGTGGCCTTGGTTTGAGAAACAAAAATCCAAGGTTTCATTTCCTAAATTTCATTCTGCTTAATTTTTTTACTATTAAAATCATTTGCCTTATTTACTTTCAATTCTAGTCATTCTTTGCAAACATGTTGTTTAGACTTGTTATTTATCTGTTCTAAGTTTTCATTGAATAAAATTTGTATAATCTTAGTTTATAACTTAAAACTGCCAAGTTAGTGTAATAAGCTAGGTGAGAAAGTGGCTTATTTCTCTTAATAAGCTGTAGTTTTTATTACTTAAGTAGCTTAATTAGTGTAATATTAGTTGAAGTAGATAAAATGTTTTATAAGTTTTAGTTTTTAAAACAGTTTTTAAGCTCAAATAGCTTGGGACAGTTTACATAAAGGAGTGTTTGGCATAAGCCTAAAAACGGGTCAAAATGTTTTGACTTTGGGTTAGGGTCACTTAGTCAGTTTAAGCATAATCTTTGAGCTAGTTTAAAGCTGTTTTTTAAAATGTTTTTTTAGTGAAAATTTTGTTTTTCAAAGGTTTATAAACCTGCTTTGAAACTGTGAGATTTTTATAAACATCACAAGTGCTTATTTGATTAAGCACTTGAGAGTGTGAGTTTAAGGTTCAAAAGTGTGTATTTTGTGTGTTAAAAAAAGGCTGTCACAAGTGCTTTGTCTTTTGACTTTGGTGAGTCAAAACCACCAAGTCTTTGTTGGTCACAGTTTTACAAAGCCCAAAAGTCCTTTTTCACGTAACAAAAGTCAGCAAGTTAAATTGAGTTTTAGAAGCTATTAAAAAATTGGTGCATAAGCCCCTTTTAAACCACACTCAATCTGTTGAGCTTAATTTTTGGTTTAGAGCTTATTTGACAGCTTTTTAGAAGCTGTTTTTCCATCACCCCTTTTCAAATAAGCCCTTGAGCTCAGCTTTAATCTCCCCTGGTGCAAAGGGGAGATTTTAAGCTCTTATTGCTTGCTCTTTAAGCACACTTAAGTCCAATCCTTTGGCTTATTTTAAGAGTCTATAAGCTCTTAGATGAGCCCTCAAAGTTTCAGACCTTGAAGAGCTTATTTGATGGCTTATTTTTAAGCCCAAACATGCCCTTTGACTGTTTTTGCATGATTTAGGTGTAGGGATTGCTTAATTTCCATTTGTGCTTATTTAGCTTATGTAATAAGCTCCTTTGTGTTCTAACAGCTTATTTAGATTAGTTAGTTAGTTGTCAAGCTATTTTTGCCCTTTTTCTAGCTTATGTGTCCAAAACTTAAGCCATTTTAGCCTTTTAAGCTTGTTTTAAGCTTTCTGCCATTAAGCCTTTTGTCCCAGCTTATTTCAACCTTAAGCTTAGCCTTTTTAGAGCCTATTTAGAGTGGTTAGATCACCCTTAGCTTAATTTCTCTTTGTTACAGCTTATTTCGACCCTAAGTCCAAAAGGACTTAGCTAATTTTTAGCTTTTAAGCCATTTAAGCTTACTGTCGACCTTTAAGCTGATTTTTCAGCTTATTTAGGGCTTATCTCAAAAAGTTGTAGAAGACAAAGTTGTTAAGCCCCACGAGCTTAACAACTTTGCTTCTTTGAGTTTTCGAAAAAAAAAAAGGGGAAGACACTTGGCCCGGGTGAGCAAGACTCGAACCCCCCCCCGGGGACCAGCGTTACTCCCCCTTTTTACACAACCTCTACCACTGCGCCTTGGGTCTTTTTCCGTTAAAGACCCAAGGCGTTTGGTATTTATGTACATTTTGGCCTATAAGCTTAAATAAGCTGTATAGCTTATTTTCGGGCTTATTACTTAAGCTGTGTTGTGTTTCTTATTTTTCGTAGGAGCTTTATAAAGTCTAGTATTTTTTGAAAATTTTTCAGAATTTTTCGAAATAGTTTAATATTTTTTATAATTTAATTTAGTTAAAAGTTTAGTTAATTCATAAAAAATACAAAAATTATCAAAAAATTTTTTGCTTTTTTTTAGAAAATTTCTTTTATATCTAAGTTTGTAGGAAAAATATTGAAAAATTTTCCTAGGGTCATTTTTAACAATTTTCATCTTTTAAAAGAACGGGTCTGGGTTACGGATTTTGTTTTGACTCGTTTTTGGTTCAACGAACTCCGTTTTCGGTCTAGTCTTTTCATTCTTCGTTTTATTTGATCCCTAGAGCTGTCGCTTTAGATCGCAAAAATTTCTTGTAGCGTCGTTATTTGTTTGCTTCGCTCGCGCGCCCTAGGTTTCCCCATTTGTTTGGGGATTCGGGCTCTGTTTTCTAGTTTAATTTTCGTAATTTATAGGTTTTTTTAAACGTTTTAGTTCGTTATTTATCTAATTTGACTTTTTCAACTTCTAAACCAATTCCTTCTTCAAACTCAAATCACTCGATCGTTACGATTTACAGGTCCAGCTCTGTTGGGATAAACGATCTTGGGAAAGGCTTATACTACATCTCGGTTTCATTGATCTTGTTGATTTTTATATTATTTATTAATTATTTTATATTTTATTATATATTTTATATATTTACAGTGGTGATTATCACCTATTCAATATAACTACATATATATATATATACATATATTATTATTATATATATATATTTATATATTTTATATATATATATATATATATATATATACAAAATTCTTATTGGGCTTTTAGGCCCAATAAGCCTAGTTAGATGATCTGTAACGTTTAACGTTCAAAATAAGTAAACGTTTAGTATCTAAATTCATAGAATATCGTATCAAGTATACATAAGCTTATTAATATGTTACACGGCTCGGGCTTTACGCACTTGGTGGGTTGTTTCATATTGGTCGTGCTCGGTTAGTAAAATATGGTCGATTTAAACTTATCCATTTAGTCTGATAAGCAAATCGTTTAAACACAAGAACACGAGACTTATTAATAAGCTATCATTAAGCTTCCAATAAGCCAAGTCCACACCCAATAAGCTAACCGTGGGCTAATAAGCCACGGTTTGGGCTTCTTGTTGGGACAAATCATTCATTAATCATATGGGGCCTATTAGTTAAGCCGATAAGCTAAAAAGATATCAATTAAGCTCTTGGTTCATCCAATAAGACTATCATAATCTCTGTAGATTACAAAACCATAGAGCTTATTGATATGCTCGTGTCTTGGGCTTTTAACTTTCGTGTGGGACGAGGCTAAAGCCCGTTAGCATTATTTGGGCTTATTTGTTAAGCCAAATAAGCTTAATGCTTTGTTCTTTTCAAAAATAAGCTAGAAATAAGCCAACATATATAGGTCGAATCAAAATAAGCTAAACAAACACTTTTCCTTTCTTTCCTTTTTGGGTTGGAATATATAACTATAAGTCCAATTAAGCTTTTCCAAAAGCTTATTAAAATAAGTCCGAACATAAAATAAGCCATAGTCACAATTTTTATTACATAAAAAAATAACCACAATCACCGAAACTATGTTTCCTCGTCTACTTTTAATTGTTTTCGAACCAAAACCTATAACCTTTTAGGTTTACGTAGTTAAAAATCTAAACCCTTAAATCCGGTTTGTATAACTCTTAATTCTTGCTTCTTTTTTCAACACAAAAGTACAAGATTTAAGATGAGATGATTTCTTACAAGAAAAGATTATTAGAAGGATGGTTATGACTAAAACAACCTAAACGTTGTATTAAAAACTACCCTAATACAATAAGGATTGACCTCAAACACAATATATTTAATGGTTTTTGATCGAAGATGGAAAAATCATGAGTTTATGTGTATGTGTGTGTTTCGTCGGACAAGAGAGAAACAAAGGAGAAGAGAAATGTGTTTTCTTGTAAAAGGGGAATGAATGAATGAATGGAATGAGTGGAAGGAATATAAGGACTAAAAGGTGCTTAGGATGTAAGCAAATTTTGAAAATCAAATGTGTGTGGGTTGTGTGTGGCCGTCGGTTATGGCAAGCAGGGCAAAGGGACCAATTTGATCTCCTATTTTTAGGGGATCATGGTGTGATGTGAATTAATTTCATGTTTAGCCATGCACCACTATAAGCACATATGACTCCTAAATTTAAATTACAGAATACGCTTTTAACGAAAAATAATCAACGACTTCACGTAATTTCTAAAATTTTAAATTTTGGTGCGAATGTGAAAAACGTTGATGATAGTCAAAGACTACGATATTTGCAATCGGATAATTGCCAGATTTCGATTTCATATAAATAACGGGATAAACTTCCCGGTTAAACATAAAAAAATTAACGGAAACTTTAAAGGTTTTTTAAATGCTTAAAACGGAAAAGCGGTAACTATTAGTCGGAAATTACAAGTTGCTCACATCCTTTCCCGTTAGAGAGCTTTGTCGCAAAGCTTATGTCGCAACCTCTGCCACGGGTGCAGAGTTCGAGAAAAGGTAAGGGTACTTCTTTTGCATTTAGTCTTCACGTTCCTAGGTGAACTCAGGACCTCTCTTGGAGTTCCAACGCACTTTAACAATTGGAATACGGCTCTGCTTCGGACACTTGACCTCATGGTCCATGATCTCGACAGGTTCTTCGATGAAAATGGGAGTTTAAGTTTTGTCAGCGATTTGGGTATCATTCTAATGGTATAGCAGATGTTTCTTCGGATAGGCACTTTTTTCAGGTTTGAAACATGTAACTACTATTGAACTCTGCTCAACTTACACCGGGAGTTTATATACCGTCTATCAATATTGTTAACACCCCTTCAAGTCGATAAGCAGCAGTTCCTACTTTGGAGAGAATCTTGAAAGGTCCAATATAGCAAGGGTTCAGCTTTTCCCATTTGCCAAAACGTATCACTCCTTTCTATGGTGACAGTTTTAGCATGACTTTATCTCCCACTTGAGACTCAAGTGGTTTTGTTATACTGTCAGATTAAACTCTTTTGCCGATCACAGGTTAGCTTGTATATGGCTTTGATTTAAAAATGTTCTTCTCAGTTGTCTTATGGATGATCTCTGGGCCTGTGAGCTTATTAGTCTCAACTTTAGCCCAAGAGTATGGCGTGATTAACATTTACGCTTATACAAATCGCTCATAAATGGTGAAGCCTTAATGTCGTATGGTAAAATGTTGTTATATGAAAATTTAAAACCATATGACAAATGGATTATTCTTAACCTTTTTTGAAATCAAGGCGCACAGCAATTGATATCAATCAATAACGTCTAATTTTATCTCATTTTATCTCTGGGATTTTTCCCATGTTTTATAATAATTATTGCAAGATATTGTTACTTAATGGCTTAATGTTTTGATTGTAGTAATTATGGGAGTAACTTGTGAAGACGAAGTCTAAAAGGCACAATTCTTGGCTTATACGAAGAACATGGAAGGGAAAATTGTTATTGCTACATTACGCGTATCAGCAAGAAGATACGGCGTATCAATGCCAGCTCATCACAAGAATACACGTAATGATCAATTCCCGATCTGGCGTATCACTACTCACCTATACGCCGTATGTACAGCTGGTCATCAGTTAAAGTTATGCAGTTAATGTGATTGATTGTAATTAATCTCGATTGATTTAATCTTATCGTGAACTCCAAGGAAATTAACCTGTTACGCCATATGCACCTTACTCGATACGGCGTATCGAGGCATTTTTCAGACACTATAAATACGAGGCTCAAAAACGAGTTTCAGTGTGCAACAATTACATTCTCAATACCATACTCTCTGAAGTTGAATTTTCCAAGATATTAAAAGCAGCCAAGGTCAAGCAAACCATATCCTAGAAAGATGTGTAATTATTACTTTCTTAATCATTCGATTTCTAATTATTTGATCATGCTTGTAACATTACAATGATTGTGGCCTAATACCCTCGGGTATTAGCCATGTTAATGAAGATTATAATATTTGGTTTGTTTTAATCCGGCTTGCTTAATTTATCGTTGTTGTTTAATTATGTTTATCGCCTTATACTTGTTTATGTGCTTGTATATGCGACCTATCATTCAACTGGGTCTAGTAAGACTTAACCAGTAACCTAGATTATGGTTAGCTTTCTCCATGTTGTGTTTTGTATGCCCGGACCAATAGGATCACAAATGACACCCTATCCTTACCCTTTGATTATGAGCTTAGTTGGACCGGCAGGTGACCCGATAATTGTTTAACAATTATTGTTTCTTATTAATTGGTAATATACAAACTACTCTTTAATTAATTTTGGGTGGTGGATACCGGGGTATATAAGACACATCAAGCAATAAGTGGCGTAAAGTCTCGTGGCTAGGTATTAACAGGAATCACCACTGCTTTTAATTCCCTTATGGGTACAACACACACGGGACCGGGGGGCCCCCCCCCCCCCCCCCCCCCCCCCCCCCCCCCCCCCCCCCCCCCCCCCCCCCGATAGATTATAATTAGGCTAATGGATCTTTATGCGGATGTGTAATCGTGATAGGATTGTTCGTTTAGGTCTTAGGTTGAAGAGCGCTAAGTCTTAAGAATGATATGTGCCGCAAAAATAAAGTAGCCATTGCACTAAAACAAACAAACATCAACATTTAATCTGATTTAACATGGTTAATACAATTTTCTATTATTTGGCTTGTAGCGCTTCTTTATCTTGTGATTATTTGCTTTAGTGTTTATTGTGTTTAGAATTAATTATTGTCACCACCAAACCTATGTGATTGATCGTTTCTTAACTATATATATTTTTAATAAATAAAAATATAATATTAAGTTATAAAATAAACCATCAATCATAAAACCAGGAGACAGTATAGACATTTTTCCATGGGTCGTTAATTCCCAACGAGCTCGGTGGCTTTGGAAAAACGATTACAGTCGGTAAGATCGGGAGTTGAAAGAGAGAAATGATTTGAGTGTGTGCTAATATGTTAAATTAAACCAATACAAGCAAAAAAACGATTAGGGACAAATTTAAAAATTATGAAATTAAGCTAGAAAACGAGAGCACGAATCCCGAACAAAAGGTCAAAAACCTAAAATCTTCAAAAGTAACCCTACAAAGAAATTTTCACTTCTAAACTACTCTAGGGGATTAATAATGAAGAATGAAATTTTCACTTCTAAATTTTCACTTCTAAATTAGCCCAAAGGCATGCGAAGATAGGCAAATGTTCCGTATGGGCATGTAAAGGTTGTCTTTTCTTGGTCCTTCGGGGGTCTATGGGAATCTGGAAATAACCCGAAAAGCCATCGAGGGAGGGAAAACAATTGAATTGGTTTTCCAGTAGTCTTTCAAGGCATTTTGGTCCATGAAGGAAGTGGGCAGGGGTCTTTCAGGTGTAGCCTCATTCAACTTTCTGTTAGTCGATGCATTTACTCTCACCCTGTGACCAATCGAGGTTGGTATTAGATCATTTTCATATTCTTGACGAATCGGTCATGCCACCTTTTTTGGTTCAAATGCACTGGGCTTACCCACGGATTTCTAAACAACCACTACCAATTCACACCAAAATCTCACTTGTCAGAGATCGGGATAAATCAATCCGGCGTCTAAGAAGGCTTTTCAACTTCTCTTCTTGATTGGACGTCGTTAGATTTTAGGTTTTACCCGTCTTTAATGCTGAACCCATAGGTTCGTAAGTCCTCTTTTACATGAGAATTTTGTGTGTACAAAACTATGGGTTGATACCCTTGATATCAGAAAGTTCTATAGCGATTAGCTCGCTTTGTGGGACCCTTAAGAACTCGACTTAGAGCTGCCTTTTCCTCATTTTTCAAGTCTATTGAATAATGACGGGCACTTGTTCTCACCCTCCCAAAAAGGCATTATTCCAAAGAGGTGGCAAGTCCTTGAGTTCATCCTCAGGGGGCTCATTAATTTGAAGGAGTTTGCTTCCCTACAGGATTTTAAGATCTTTCGAGTTTCTGGAAAATAATTTCCTTGGAGAGGTGGTGATGGTTCACTATTGAGAATTGCTTCGAGGAGAAGTATGTCCCCTTTAGGGTCATAATAAGTTGGATCAACTTCCGATGAAGTTGGATCATCCTCTATAGCAAGAAAAGAGTCGGCTTCCTCAAAAAGGAGAAAATTACTGTCTCCGAATGGGGTTAAAGTTGGAGAAGAAGTAGAGACGATTGGATCATTAGTAAGGTTAGGATGGGATTGCCACTCTGAGATCACTTTTGAGAAACCAAGATTCTTGAGAGTATTCTTCACAAGCCATATCATGACCGTCAATTCCGGTTTGCAGTGCATATGATTGTGTTTGCACGTGTACCTTGAGTTTGGTAGATTGGTGTAGATGGTCTCTGCCAACAGAAGGGGTTCTCACCTTCGTATACTCGATTAATGCAATGACTTGTCTTTAAGAAACTCTCCGAGAATTAGAGGTACTCTGGGGGTCTGGCTCATAATTCGATGACTACGAAATCTGACAGGAAATTGGAACTTTCCCACGTCACATAGAGTCTTTCGCGATACCGATTGGTTTCGAGATTGAACGGTCCGCTAATTCAAGCGTCATGCAAGTCGGGGTTAGTTCGGGAAGAGAGAGAGTTTTCCAGATGGAATATGGCATAAGATTAATGCTTGCGCCAAGATCGGCCAAGGCGTTGCATGTATTAATCCTGGAAAATTCACATGGAATGAGAAATTGGCCAGGGTCTCCAAGTTCTTTGTGTATACTTGTTTAGGTGACGGCTGAGCAATTCTCGTTCACTTGGGTTCTAGCCTTTCAATCAACTTTTCTATTGTTTCGATTAGGTTTTTTAGTGTCGAGGCGAATTTTGGCATGAGCATCAAGGCATCCGTAAGCTAATTTCAAAAAACTCAATCTCTAAAAATTTTCATAGTATTTCTCAATTTGGTGTTAGCTTTCTCACGACGTATTTATCAATTCTTCTTGAAGGAATGGGAATTGATGCTTTTTGGTTAGGCCTTGATAGCACTAACTGGGTGTATCTGCGGGTCAGTGATTGATTATGTTGGACAACAAGGGACAACCGGAGGTGGGATGTTCCTTTGTAGCTTCGTTATTGAGTAGGAGGCATTACGTCCTCTTTGTTTATGACTCGGGTACACGTTCTACCTACTTTAGGAGTAGAAGGATAGTATAGGAATTTGTGGGTCCCTGATAAGCTACACCACTTCGAGTGGTAATACACTTTTAAATCCTCTTTCGGGTTAGTTAACGGTGTACTAGGTAAGGTTCCCAAAGTAGAGGCTGGTGGGTATTCATCTTGTTGAAGTTACCTAGCTACTTTCAAAGTCTTTGATTCAAAGTAGCCAAGGTGTTCAATTGTTTTTGCATGTTTTGACCTTGAGTATTGCATGTTCCTCATCACAGCTCATTTGCTTTACGTTTTTAGTTATGGAAATCTTCTTTGATACACTTGATTGAGGAGCTGGAGCTGATAGGCGGGAGCTTGATAGGCGGAGGCTTGATAAAGCTAGGAGGTTGAACAACTGAAGGTCGTCTCCAATGTTTTGACCTTGATGAACCGGGGATTGGTAAGCGGAGGAGTTGATTGAAATTACTCGGTTTTGGTTGTAAGATGCTGGATTGTTTCCTTGATTTTGCACATGATGGTTTTGAACGGGAGGAAAACCGGGTGGTCGAATTTGATTTGAAATCTGGGCTCGATAACCGGTGTTTCCTTGGTTGAAATTAGCTGCGGCTGCTTGAGAGACATATTCTTGGATATTATCTCTATAAACATTGCCAGAAGTGGCTGGACAAGTTTGGTAGGAATGAGCATCACCGCAAGTAACTCACAACTTTCTCTCAACCGTTTTGACAGGGGTAGTGAGCGGAGGGAAGATTGATTTTTCTGTCGCAAGGAGTTAGCTTTCACCATTTCTTTTAACTTAGACAACTTCGGGAAGAGCAAATGGGGGTGGAACGTGCTGCCACTCATTTTTTTGGCAAACAACGGGTTTGGTTGCGGTGAATTACGAATTTGGACTTGCTTCAATGATTCCTAAGGCAATCACGAGGCATTTTGTCTAAAAAGTTACCACCGCGGCGGAATTTAACGAATCTTGATCGTTAGAGTTCAAAGCATTATAGAATGTATCGAGTTGATGCAACTCAGAAAATCCATGGTGTGGACATGCCCGAAGAAGATCGTTAAATCTATCCCATGCTTCATAAAACGTCTCATCAAATCTTTGTTGAAATCTCGTGATTTCATTTCGAAGATTTGTGGTTTTAGAAGGAGGGAAAAATTTGTTGATGAATTTTGAGACAAGATCATCCATGTTTGATCGATTCTGGAGGGGGTTCTTTCTCAAGCCAAATCCGGGCTGCACCCTCGAGGGAAAATGGGAAAAGCATAAGCTTTACCGACGTACTCGGGACGTTCGGGAACTTCATCGTTGAAGTGATCTTGTTAAAATATCGGATGTGGGCATGAGGATCTTCTTTGTCATGTCCGAAGAATTGCTTGTTTTGAACGAGGTTAAGCAGACCGTGCTTAAGCTCAAAGTTGTCCGCGGTGATTTCGGGCACAACGATGGCATCCTCGTAACCCGCGGTGGGTGCTTCAAGCAACTGAGCCATAGTACGTTGATCATCCATTGGAGGTGGGGGAGGAGGTGGATTTTCAAATGGTTCTTCAAGATTAAAAGGTTCAACAACAGGAGGTGGGGCCTGGTGTTGTTGATTATGAAGATTACGAGTTTGGGAACGAGTGTGCATACACTAAGAAAGAAAATTTACACTAATTTTTTTTTCTTTTTGGTTTATCAAAAGTAAATTCACAATTTAATAACGGACAAAGACAACTTAAACGTAATAATCGACAAGCTTCTCGGTAACTCTTCGAAAAGAAAAACGCACAAAGGAGCGGAGGAATAGGAAAGCGCGAAGCTATTAAAAACCTTTTTCCTTTAGGGTCGTAGTTCCTAGGAACAACCCGCCTTATACCCCTCTTAGAGTTTGTTTATCTTTTAAAAGGTGAACCGTACCTCGCAAGTGACACAAAAGGCAAGTTTTTAAATCTTTTGTTCGAGTTGGGAACCAACAAGTTCACCGGAAGTTATTATGATAATACCTCAATTGAGAATATTATATTTTGGTATTTTTACCAATTTGTGAATTTTATTTGTAATTAAAGACAATGTTTTTATCTTTTTGGTTTTTTTTTAGTTTTTTTTTATATGATAATATTCACAGATTCAAACACAACTTGACAAACGTAACGATAATCGGTTTCACAGCCTCCCCGGCAACGGCGCCAAAAATTGATTGTTTGAATTATAAACTATATATAATACATATATAATAAAATATATAATAAAATATATAATCTAAAAACAATCAATAAAACCGGGAAGTAGTATAGAATGTTCCCGGGTCGTTTATCCCCAACGAGGCTGTGCTGGAGAATCGATACAGTCGGAAAATTGGAGTTTGAATGAGATTAATGATTTGAGAGAGTAGAAAGCTAAATTAATCAATAACAAAAAAAACGATTGAGAAAAACCTAAAAATTATGAAATTAAGCTGAAAAACGAGAGCATGAATCCCGAACAAAGGGTCAAAAACCTAAAATCTTCAAAATTAACCCTACAAAGAAATTTTTACTTCTAAACTACTCTAGGGAACTAATAATGAAGAATGAAAAAGACTAGACTGAAAACGGAGGTCGTTTGACCCAAAAACGAGTCAAGTCAAGTTCCGTACCCGAGACCCGTTCTTTAAAAATCAAAAGTTTGAAAAATTAACCCTACGAAAGTTTTTCTATTTTTCCTACGTAATATATGACTAAAGAAAATTTTCTAAAAAAGAAAAATATTTTTTTGATAATTTTTGTATTTTTTATGAATTTTTAAAACTTATAACGAAATTAAATTATAAAAAATACTAAACTATTTTTAAAAATTGTGAAAAAATTACTAAAATTACTAGACACTAAGACTATCCTAAGAAAAATAAGAAACCCAAAATTCGGCTTATAAATAAGCCGAATATAAGCTCGAAAGAGCTTATAGCTATAAGGGCTAAAACTGGGTTAAATACTAAACCACTTGGGACTCTAACGTAGAAGTCCCAAGGGCACAGCGGTAAGAGCTTGGTTATAAAAGGGGTGTATTGAGGGTTGAGACCCGGGTTCGAGTCTTGCTCACCCGGGTTTCCCCTTATCTCCCCTTTTTTTTACAAAAACTTTTTACACAAACTTGATAAGCTCCTTGAGCTTATCATTTTTCATAACTACAACTTTTTAAGAAAAGCTAAAAATAAGCTGA
This sequence comes from Tanacetum coccineum, assembly GCA_026074375.1. Lineage (NCBI taxonomy): Eukaryota > Viridiplantae > Streptophyta > Magnoliopsida > Asterales > Asteraceae > Tanacetum > Tanacetum coccineum. The sequence continues at coordinate 42,831 of BQNB010037678.1, forward strand.
AAAAGGGCTTTTTAAAACAGACAGCAAGCTTAACTAAGCTTAAGGCTTAAATGGCTAAATCTTTTTGACTTTTTGGACTAATAAGCTAGAATTTGAACAAATAAGCTGGAATGAATTATCTAACCTAACCTAAATAAGCACTAATGAGTTAAAATCTAACAACTAAATAAGCTGAAAAGGGCTAAACTAGACAGAAAGCTTAAACAAGCTTAAGGACACATGTTGGCTTTTTCTTGGCTGTTAACACACAAAAAGCAATGGGAAAGGGCACAATAAGCTATCACAAGCCACTAGCAATCCAAATAAGCAAGTAAGAACACTAAGATAACAATTAAAAAGAACTAAATAAGCTGGAACAAAAATAAGCTGTCTCCTATACTATGCCAAAAAAAATCAAATGGCCACTTTTGTGCTTAGGATTAAGCACTCTAGGGGGAAATAAGGCTTAAGGCTACTAGGGCTTATCAATGGACCTAAGGGCAGTCTAAAAAGCTAAAAAGAACTAAGGGCTTAAGGCCAAATAAGCTAGAAAAGTGGGCTTGAAAAAGGGTGTCTAGCACCAGGGGAAATGATCTAAAAAAGGAGGGCTTAATTTGACAGCTTAAAATAAGCTGTCAAATAAGCTCAAAATGAAAAATAAAGTTAAAACAGATTGAGCATAGCTTAAGGTGAGCTTATGCTCAAATTTTAAGCTTCTAAAACCAATTTAAAGCTGCTGATTTTTTTGCAAAAAGAAATAAGTGATTTTGAAAGATGACACAAAAATCTTTTTGGCAGTTTTGACTTAGGTAACTAATGACTCAAAACACTTTTTAAAACTTGTTTAGAACTCACAAAGGACACACTTTGAAACCTAAAACTCAAGTTTTCTAAATCTTAAGCAAATAAGCTTTTTGACTTTTCTTTAAATCTAACAGACTTGAAAAAACTATGAGAAAACTTAAAAAACACTACTTTGGACTTAAAAACTTGGAAAACAGACTCCACTTGGCTTAATGACTTAAGCCAAAGTTGGACAATTGACACCAACCCATAACCTTCCATTTTTGACCCATTTTGGGCTTAACCCAAACACCCCCTTATATTTTAAAAACTGGTTTTAAAACTTAAAAAGACTGAATTAAGCTCAAACTTTTGAAGTCAACTATCAAATATGCAGTAATAAGCACTAAAAAGTAAAAAGCAAAAAGAAATAAGCATTTTCATAAGCTAATAAGCAAAAAGTAGAAATAAGCTTTTTAGGCAGTTTTTAGGCAAATGATAAGTGAATGATACAAGAGCAACTAAAAAGCATTTTTAAGCATAACTAAACACAACTAAGCACAAAAAGACATAAATAAGCTGAAAATAAGCCACAATAAGCAATGCTACAGTAAAAATAAGCTAAAATTTAAGAAGAAAGCATACCTTTGATCCTTGCTCAAAACAGGATAAAGTCAACCTAAATAAGCTCTAAAACCTACCCAAGCTTATAAATAAGCTAGACTAAGCATACCAATGAGCCATCCATTTTTGCTCATTCATCCTTTAGCTATCAAACAGTAACTTTTTTTTTCTTTTAAATTCTTCTTAAATTTTTGTATCAAAGCTTTTAAAAACAGGTTAAAGTGCTTATATTAAAAGCTTATATGTTTTTTTAAAGAGACACAAGTAACTTGGAACACAATGTAAAACTAAACTGAATTTTCATTAAAAAGAGAGTACAAGTACATTAAAAAATTAAACTGAACTAAAACTACACACTTAAAAAAACTAACTCTCACTAAAAACTAACTCTGGCCACAATGGCTTACAAAGGCTTTTATAGCCAAATAAGCTAGGGTTTGGGCTTCTCTTCTTGTGCTTCTTTGTAGAGACAAAACAGCATATGTGCTTGTTGTGTGAGTGGAAACTCAAATCAATCCTGGCCCTTGGTTAAGCTTGCTGCCTACACAAATTAATCAACACCCTTGATTTTCATTGGCCAATGGTGAACCACAGGATTGCCAAGCTGGGATAACAGCCCATGTGGGGGGTGGGGTTTAGGATTGTGAAAGGTTTGGAGGGATGTGGGAAGTCAATGGAGTATGAAAGTGACAGGTTTGGGGTTTAGGAGCTTTGGCGGGAAAGGTTGTAGGAGATGTACAGTAGTTCAATTTCAGGGGTGAAGTTTGTGAGTTTGACACAAATAGTCCCTCATGGTATATGTGTTTATTTCATTTTAAGTCCAAGTGGTTGTTAAAGTTTGGGGTGTTGGCAGAAACAGCCCCCAAGGGTTATACTTGTTATTGCATCCAAGGTCCTTGTGAGTTATAGCTTTGGTGGGTTGGCAGAGTTAGCCCTTGTGGTATATCTTTGGAGATTTGGCAGAATTAACCCTTGCAAGATTTTTCTTCTTTTTCCTTCATTAAATAAGTTAGGGACTTGGCAATTTTAGTCCCTAAACTTATTTTTCTTCACTTTTTGACTTTGGATTTGTCGGGGTTGACTTTGGTTTGACTTTTTCAGACTTGGGCTTTGTCTTGACTTTGTCTTTTCCACGCTTTTCCATTCCGTGTCCGGTTTTGTCGTTTTGGCTTCGTTTTTCGTCCTTTTCTTAGATATCCGTTCCTGCACAACACAATTAGCAAAACAAGCATATTTTTGGCATTTTAAGTCCGTTTTTGGTTATTTTAACTTGTTTTTAAAGGTAAAAGGTGTGTGTAATTAAACACATACCAGGGACATACCAACCGAGGTTGTCCCGGATCTCCAAACCTTCCCCAAGGACCAATAAATTCGTGGACGGGTCAAGCATAGCGACCTTAAACAAGCGCTTCGTGGGAGGCACCCCATGCTTATCTTAGTTTATCCGTAGTAGTAGTGAATAAGTGTTTTTTGTGTGAGGAGGCTTCCTCTTCCTTTTAACCATGTTTTTTTTTTTTTTTTTTTTTTTTTTTTCTATTTTTTTTCCTCACTCTGTTGTTTTAGTCAGTGTTCTCTGTTTTTTGTGTGTTTTGTATGTCCAAGATTTCCCGGATTGTGAAGACTCTCGTGCTCGCAGTTTTACCCTTCATCCACAAGAGTTTCACATCCTCAACTTCATTTTGGGAATCCAATATCCAAATCTAAACGACTAACGTTTTATCTTTTGGCACACCTAGTAAACGGCCTTAGATTTACGTAGGTACTCCTTTAAAACATCGAGGACGATGTTTAGTTCTAGTATGGGGGGATCTTCGATTTGATTTTGCCTGCAGCCGTTGTTGTCACGTAATCCCGTTTTTACCACCAAAATTTTTGCAAAAATACCAAAAAAATGAAAAAATTTAAAAATTTTCAAAAATAAAATAAGTGTTTTGTCACAGTTTTAACTTTCCCAATGGGTAGAATGAGAATAAATTTTGACTCGATCGGGCGTGTTGAGCCCTGCTTTATACCTTAAACACATTTAATATAAACGAAAGTTTATTAGGTCTAAGCAATTAGCGGATCCTTTTATTAGGGATTTTAATTGCGAAGAATAGAAATGATAGTGTATTTACAAGTATGATGCTAATCAAGGATTATTTGGAAAAATCTTATTAAAAAAAAAAATGCTTATAAGTGTAAACTTGTCGCTTTTTCTCCCAGAAGCTCTTAACCCTGACTACTAAACAGTGCTTAATTTGCATTTAACTTTATTCGACGTTTTCTAAAAGAAGCTCTTTCGGAAACGAAAATATTCATCTTAGTTCAGCTTTATACTTGAGTTTCTAAAACGAATTTTTCTCTATTACGGAAAAGTATTAAAAAATGAATAATGATAAAACAAATAATTGAATATACAAATATTTATATACTTAATACTGTGGGCTGATATAGGTTTACTGCATCTTGCCGGCTCCACAATCCGTTGTAGCAGTCTTCAAAAACTAAGCACCATATATCTAAATAATAAATGCCAAAGTGTTTCGTAAGTGTTATCTATAAGAAAATCCGTCGTCAGAGTCAAGTCATACATTCTTGTCGCGAGGCGTGGACGATGTTGTTGTCAGGTAAATGATGATGGTAGGATTGTATATTGCAACTTAATGACCTAATAAGGATATTTAATGGTTAAGATTTCCCTGTGGGGTCTCAACTAATAACCTATACTTCGAACTCGGCTGGGATCTATCGGAGAATATGCTGGTTGTGGTGTTGATCGAGTCTTTCCCAGTTTTCTTCAGAAATATCGTTAGCACAAAACTATACTACTTCTAAATTTGACGATCTAAATTTAATTAAAAATTAAGCACATTCAAATAATTGAATAATTGTTTGGAGGCGAAAAGTATACAGTTTTAGTTATAAGTAGTGTTAGCATTTTTACTTGTACTTAACGGTGATTTTGTTTCTTCCGATTAGCTGGGGAATAGTGATATATCGGGGGACGATGAATTTATCCGTCAGTGCATCGTCTAGATTATTCTGATGGGCGCTTCTCATTCTATGATCTCATTGTTGATAAAATTAATGGGAAGTTTAAACAGGTAGTTAAGAAAAGAAAATCCAAAAATATTAGGGATAGGTAGTGTACATATAAAAAATGGTGAATACGAGACTTGTCGAAGCTATTGATTCTTTAGTTCCCCTTGACGAACACTTAGCTACTTTTCGAGGTAATTAGTCGAGGGGGATCGAGATTCTTAGTTTTCGTAAATGTTTACTTCATAACATTGCGTGAGGAACGGAAAACCTGTGGTATGGGGGTTTTTGGTATATTTGCTTGCTTACACATACCTTTTTCCTTAAAAATGACTTAATTGACTAGAATAAACAGACTAGATTGCCAAATATGTGTTTGTTTTGCATTTGTATTGTGCAGGAAACGGATATCACACAAAAGGACGAAAAACAAAGCCAAAAACGACAAAACCGAGCACGGAATGGAAAAGTGTCAAAAGACGAAGCCAAATCGAAGCCAAAAAGTCAACCAAGTCAAAAAGTCAACAGAAAAGTCAAACTGTCAAAGTCAAGTCAACTCCGAGAAGCTGAATCAGAAAAGAAATAACTTGAGGGACTGAAATTGCCAAATCCCAAAGTTATATTACTAAGGAAAACAAAGACAAGGACTGATTTTGCTATATTTTGAAAATACAACTTTAGGGGGCAAATCTGCCAAACCCCTAAAGTTGTAATGAGAAGGGACTAACTTTGCAAAATAGATATATAGGTTGAGGGGCTAAAACTGCCAACTCCTCAAACCTGTATAACCATCAAGGACGAAATTTGCAATAAACATATAAGTATTGAGGGACCATTATTGCCAAAAGCCCAAAAATCCACCCTGTTAACCTTTAAAACAGAATTTCCCGCCCCCTTTTCCCTCCATAACCAGTCACGAGATAACCTTCTTCTTTTTACCCTGCACCTCGATTAATCACTGGATAAACTCCACCCTTCCCCTCCACTAACCTATCCTCAATCCCTAAAACCCTTTACAAGCTGGCAATCCTCACCTTCTTCAAGAATTAGCAATTTCGATGGCTGAGATGGTTGGGAAAATGAATTGATGGCTGGGATTTGATTTATGAACCCCCTCACACAACTAACACACCCTAGGAAGCTCTCACAAAGAAAACACAAGCTGCAAGTTCAAGAAATGAAGAATTCGGCTATAAAAGGACCCCTTTGTAGCTCATCTTATGATCTTAGATTATTGTAGTTTAATTTAAGTTTTAATTAAGTCATTTACCAGCTTATTGTAACTTTTCTTTCAGCATTGTACTCTTTTTCAGCATTAATAAAGTTTTTGAGGTTTTTATGTTAAATTATAATTTTTAAATTCTAAGTACTTAAGTTGTTAGTTTGTGCTTAAATGTGTTAAGAAGTTTTCACTTAAGCTTATTTATAAGCTGTTTTCATTAAGTAAACTAAAAAGCTATTTAGTTAAGAAAAAAGCAAAAAACCCACCAAAAAATACCACAGCTTATAATTTGGATGATAAGCCGGATATGGATGGGCTTATGGACTCACTAGCTTGTTAAACACAAGCTAGAGCTTTGTTGATTAAGCTCTAATGAGCATTGATAGCCTTGTTTAGAGCTAAGGCTTTGGTAAGTCCTTTTTCTTTCAATTTGAGCTTATTTTTCTGCATTTGCTTATTTACAGCTTATTTGTGCTCATTTTCTTTTTCAAGGTGCTAATTTATGCTTATTAGTGATGTATGAATGTTTGTTTTTAAAAACCTTGGCTTAAAATACCCTAAAACAGCTTAAAGATCCAAATTCAGATTATAAAGGGGTGTTTGGGATAAGGGTGAAAATGGGTCAAACTGGGTATTGTCATGGGTTGGGTCATTTAGTCAATTTCATTTAGCTAAATCTAGGTCTAATAAGTAGGCTAATTAGGTTTTTATAAGAAAAATCCCAAAAACCAAGTAAAAAATAGCCATGTTGTGAATCTGAGGTTATTTCCTTTTGTAGAATAGCTTATTTTTTATTATTGGCTTAAGTGGTCTTTTGTCCT
>BQNB010037679.1:0-12987 GCA_026074375.1 Tanacetum coccineum
TACTCTCCACACCTAATATAACAAGCTGCAATATGCCTAGACAACAAAAGCTAACAGCATCGTCGTCGTATAATTGAGCAAATGACTGGTCAAGAATCATATTTGCTATGTCGCTGCCTGTAATAGATTGCCCATCTAAATATGACGGAAACACCCATCGCCTAAAAGGAATATGCTCTTTGGTGTCATACTCAGCGCAATTCTGAACCCCAAACCTTAACCCAGTTACTAGGCAGAATTCCTCTCTCCCAAATGGTATACTAAAATCTTTATTTATATTGTAATACAAAGGAACGTTTTCATCATCATCATTTTCATCATCATCATTTTCATCATCAATTTGCCGCCCTAACATAAAATGTATCAATATACAATTCTCTATAAAATCAGTTTGATCTAATACCCAACCAAAATAGGATTGTCTAAACAGTGCTTCCCGATCAGTGCCACTAATTATTGTTTTAGTTGTTTTAAGCAACTTTAACTTACTTCTACATGTAACAAGAAAACGGGGTACCTAAATAAACAAATAAATAAATAACCATATATTACTACACATATATACATCAGATAATAAAATAGTCAAATGATACAAAATAAAAATATTATACCTCGTAACAGGTCAAATCCATCTTATAATAAACAAGTAAGCCACGATATCACCAACAACAAAAACCCTTTAAAATAATACCGCACCAACACCAACTTTGCTCTACCCGCAAACGGTAACAATCAACAATGAAAAACCTCAAACAATAAAACTTTCAAAGAGAAACAATGAAATCTCAAATAATAAAAAACCTCAGCTTCTGTTTCTTTTGAACTAAATTAAGAGAAACACATACTATCACTATATAATCATATAGTCCGTATTTAAATTCATAAGTGACAAAATATGACAGTGATATATCATTCCATCATAATGTGCGTTACTATTCATTTGAAAAACCTAAAAGACAAAAAAAAGTGAATCGCTATACCCTTCGCGCAATCTACATTTTTTTTTAATTTACAAAATTTTTCCAACAGACTTGCAAAAAAAATACATAAATTATGAATCGCTCTATCCCACACGCGATTTACATATATTTTTTTAATTTTCTCACGAACCACTCTAAAAATCCGACACATGTTCAAATGTAGATCGCCTCACCATGCGCGATCTAAAAGGTCATATTAAAAATAAAATTGTTTTCTGAATAACACGAATTCCAATATGACAGTCCTAAAATTTTCGCCTAGTGGAGACACAACAACACTCCAAAAAGTCAAACATAACCAGGTACTTAGAAAAGTAAAATAGTTTTAAGAACACTGACCCAGCAGCCGCCGGTGAAGCTATCAGAAACAATGGCGAAGATTTGTCATCATCAACCACCAGTCACCTCATTTACTTTAAACAACAACAACAACACCAATCTTTTAAAGAAACCAACCCATCTTCATCTCACTTCATCTTCATTCAAATGCAATAACAACAATCTTTCATCATCAGTTCTTGCATCATCAGAACCCTCACCAGCATTCACCTCCGTCAAGACCTTCGCACCCGCCACAGTCGCCAACCTCGGTCCCGGTTTTGACTTCTTGGGCTGCGCTGTTGACGGCATAGGCGACTACGTCACTCTCAAAGTGGACCCCACTGTCCACCCTGGCCATATCTCCATCTCCGATATCACCGGCACTTCCAGCCTCTCTAAAAACCCTCTTTACAACTGTGCAGGTATAGCCGCCATTGCTGTTATGAAGATGCTTAATGTTAAGTCAGTTGGGTTGTCTTTGAGTTTAGAGAAAGGGTTGCCTTTGGGGAGTGGGTTAGGGTCTAGTGCTGCTAGTGCTGCTGCGGCTGCGGTCGCGGTTAATGAGATTTTTGGTGGGGAGTTGGGGGATTTGGATTTGGTGCTTGCGGGTTTGGAGAGCGAGGCCAAGGTTTCGGGTTATCATGCTGATAACATTGCTCCTGCTATTATGGGTGGGTTTGTTTTGGTGAGAAGCTATGACCCGCTAGACTTGGTTAATTTGAGGTTTCCGGAAAGTAAGGAGCTGTGTTTTGTGCTGTGTAATCCGGAGTTTGAGGCGCCTACGAAGAAGATGAGAGCTGTGTTGCCGAAACAAGTGACCATGTCTCATCATGTGTGGAATAGCAGTCAGGCGGGTGCTTTAGTGGCTGCGGTTTTGCAAGGGGATTGTGTTGGGTTAGGGAAGGCGTTGTCTTCGGATAAGATTGTGGAGCCGAAGAGGATGCCGTTGATTCCCGGAATGGAGGATGTGAAGAAGGCGGCGATTAAAGCCGGGGCGTTTGGGTGTACGATTAGTGGAGCTGGCCCGACTGCTGTGGCTATTACGGATGATGAGGAGAAAGGGAGGGAGATTGGGGAGAAAATGGTGGAGGCGTTTATGGTAGGAGGGAATTTGAAAGCTTCGGCTTCGGTTAAGAAGTTGGATAGAGTTGGTGCTCGGCTGGTTAGTAGCGTTTCAAGGTGATGATTACAGTGAGATTTTATAATGAACCGGGGTAAGTTTTTCTTTTGTTTGGAATAAAATTTGACCAATTAAATCTGATTTTGGTCTTTTAATGTTGAAACCTATAGAGGGGAAAGTATGAATGTGTAGTTTGTTAGAAGATGGGATGTCATTGTTTCTAGATTTGTGCGGCTTGTTTGATCTATTGGATTTCATGAAATAAAAACTTCATTTTGCTTTCTCTCTTCGTGCTTAAATCTATGTGGCTTTGTTCTTACTTTGTTCTTTCCTTAGAATTTGGGGGGAAAAATAGTTATTGATTGGATACAACTTTTTATTGCACTCGGTGGCGGGATAAAAAGACGGTGAATAATATACATTATATAAACTGAAAGGCTAAGTTAAAGTTAAATAAAAGTAAATGGCAAAATGTATAAATACAAAATGAATAGTAACTTCATTTTTGATAATTGACAGTAAGGTAAGATAAGATGTCCCGACTATTAACATCCCTGTACAAGGTACTACAGCAATTTTTTTTTAAGTACAGTTCCAGTTACAAGTTACAACATTAAGGTTATAATCTCATGTTCCAGCACAGTAGAAGTGTAACCAAACTGAAAGAAGAAAAACTTGGTAACTGCTAGGGCTAATGAACTTGTAACAAACTGTGAATTCAATCCAAGTATTTTTAACATACACATGCTCGATACTAAAATGATTGAAGGGTTAAGATCTAAACATAAGGGAACCGAGTCTATTTTGACTATTAACGTTATACTCCGTAGCAGATATGTTCAGCCACCCATTTGGATGATCAATACAGCCACTGTGCAATACGAGGACAGTCTCGCTTTTCTTGTTTGACTGTGAGACTGGTTTAAAAAAAAATATTACTGTAAAACATCTTGTTGGGTAAGTTTCTTCCTCACTTTATCATTAAGAATCTTTGTAAGATCGGCGGACACCCAAATACTCACAATAAGCCACGTAGGGCTAGATAGGTAACAGATCACCACCTGATGATTAATGTAAAAAGAACGCATGCATGAACTCCTGATAATGTGCGTACTGATGTACTTAAGAAGAGCTGTATGGTTGTGCTATTATTAGCTTTTTGCTGTACCTTTTTTATTACGGATAACAAATAGGATAATGACCAAGTACAGCGATGCCTGCTTGTACACATCAACAGGGGTAGCAAAATGCGCGACATGCAAGTTGGGTAGCGGTGCCGGTCAAAATGATAATATTGTATGGTTTGAAATCAGCTCGGTTCTAGTTAACTTTGACCACTTTTTGTCCCTTACTTTGATAATGGTCCATGTGTCTGATATCATCTAAAATTGCATACTTATATTACCAGTTGGGGGGTTTTATGCATTAAAATTACACTATTAATGAAATTTATCCCGTTTGGCCTACTAGAGATGAATCATAACCCAAACCGTCCCATTCATATGTAAATAGGCTGAATGGCTGATATTGCCTACTTTAGCATTAAAGACTTAATAGACTGCAGATTAACAATGGAAAAAAAGTACAATAGCTGGTACAGCATTCACAAAAAATTTAACATTAAATTCTGTATAACCTGTATTTAATGGCTAGCCACAGAAGTTAGAGATAAGACCTAAGCATTTAAAATGCCTTTGCCATCCTCTCAAGGTGTCAACACTCAACAGTTGAGCTCAAAATTGGAATCATTCGACACCCTACTTAGGTCTGGCTTCTTCTTAATATTATTACTAAAATGAGGCATCTTACCGGCAGGATACTTTATACATGTGATACACATCGTTTGAAATTAGTGTTGTTGATGATTCTGGTAAAAGGGAACAAAAGAGGGAAATAGGGAATGATATAGGAGATGAGGGTATAGAATCAAATAATGTAAATGGAGTTGTTGACATAACCATTGGGTTGATGCATATTGGGTTGATGGGCTGTGATGATGGCGCGAATGTAAGTTTCAGTATGAATGGGAATTCAGATTGTGTGGTCATCGATGTAGACTTTGTCGAAGAATGTCTTAGTGGAATGCAAATGGAGGCGGATAAACCATTAGTTATAAAGTTTGAGAAAAAGAGTGTTGAGAAGAATGGAAATGAGGGTGAGGCTATAGAGTTTATTGTTGGTGATATAATAAGGGAGGAAGGATTTGAGGAGGATAGAAAGAATGGAAACAGTAGGTTTAGCAATTTAGTAGGGAAGAAATAGGAGTATGGTGTGGAACAAAACGTACAAAAGAAAATGACAATTTTGTTGTATGGGATTCACGGTTACTGGACAAAACAGATGACCCATCAGTTGTATCTGATTGCCTGGCTACCTTGAAAAGTGAAGAAATTTTGGTTAAGAGTGACTGGAAGAAGTGTATGAGTGCTGTCCAATTGTGTACGTTTCCACGGAACACATATGAGATGGACCAGTTTGATGAAGCTGTACATGAGTTCAGTTTAGTTAATGTTTGTTGGTTGTTGAGAAGCACTCAAGCTTCAGTAAGGAAATATGCTAAAGGGAGTGGAGTTAGTATTGTTTATTAGAAGTTTGATAGAGGGAAATGGCCGAAAAGGAAGAAGGCACGTGTGATGTTGGATATATGGAAATGGCCCAAAAGGAAAAAGAAATATGTAAGCTCTTTAGTTAGATTTATGACAAATGTACTTAGAAGATATCAAATTGTTCATTGGTTAAAAGGTTCACTCACGGAAAAAAGTTCTATTCAGAAGCACAAAGAGGTCATGGATAATATCAGCGGGTGTTCTAATGTGATCAAGTGTTTAGGGAGGGAGACTATTACAAAGAAGAATCAGATGGTTTTTAAACAGTTATTTGAGTTTGCTTCTGGTGTAAACCTAGCTAATGATATTAAGGAGTCTAATGGTAAAAGGGTAAGGGAAATCGATGCTTATTTTGGTGATTTGGGATTGGAGAAAAGGATTAAGCAGGTTAAGACGGATCTGGGTCGTTAGTGGAGAGTTGACCCATTGTATTTCTCCCCAGAAAGTGTGATCAGTGGTGTTCAAAAACGAGTAGCTACTGATATTTGGGTGTTTGGTTTTATTGTGTTTGAGATACTCACTGATAAACCACTGTGGCTTGGAAATGTTGAAGTTCATGATGTTCCAAATGATGAAGTTCAACCTGAAGTTCAAGGCTGGTAGAAAAAAATTGATAAGGGGTGTTAGAAGTTTTCTGTTGCTGATATGGAAGAAGACACTGAAACTCAGCAAATACATGTTTCATACACTTAAGTTGAGCTTGAAGTTCAGCCTTGAACCTCAACTTCAGCTGTTCCAAACACTGAAGTGTAGCCTGAACTTAAAATCCAGCCCTGAACCTGAGCCTGAAGTCTGATGGTTATTGTTAAAGGTGGTTGGAGTTCCTGAACGAACAAACTGAACACATGACCTGAGTTGATTTTAAGTTTGCTGAATGGCCCACTGAACGACACACTGGACACATTATAAGTTCAGGCTCAGGTCTGAAGTGGAGCTGATGGTTGTTGATAAGGAGTTGCTGAACTATCCAAGCTCATGACCTAAGTTGATTAGAGAAGTTGTTTAACTTACCCAAGATTATGGAGGCAGTGTAGCACATAGGTTCCAAGGTTACCCAAATACATGTTAATGAAGTTAGTTAGCCATGTATACATGTTTCTATGCTACTTTTCTCAAATACTCTGAAAACACAACCTTCTTAGCGGAAAGATACAGCTTAAAATTCTATAGTAGCATCAAATGCCAAACAAAGTAATATATTATAAACTAACCAGAAATGATAGGCAAGGCATCAAATCCTTACCTGAATCTGGAATCAATCAATACAGTGTAAAATGACAAATGCATTACAAATGTTAAAGTGCACAACTATGTCAGGCATATTTGTAATCATATAAAATTGCTTCCTTCTTTCTTCTTTCTTTTTACTAATATATAAATGTTTGTTTGATTCTTAACATATCTGAGAGGGTTTGTATTGCCTTTCTCTTATTAAATATAAACGCAGCCTTATTCATATCCACTCTGTGAGGTAATTTCATTTTGAGACAGTTCAGAGATGAGTTTCTTGTTATTTCTTCCTCTGATTTTTGGAGCCTTGTCAGTTGTATATCCGGAAAGTGATATCGTGAACATTGGTTCCGTTGTTGCAATGCAAACCATACATGGAAAAGTCTCGACAATTGCCATGAAGGCTGCTGTAGATGATGTCAATTCTGATCCCGCAATTCTACCAGGAAGACAACTCAAACTTTCCATTCTCAATGCAAACTTTAGTGGTTTTGTCAGCATTGTTGGCGGTAAGATTTGCCTTAATTGTTATATTCAAAATTCATATATGCATGTTTGATTATCATAAGTAAATCAAGTTCCTTACTTGGTGCATATTTGATTCTTATTTTAGCATTAAAGTACATGCAGACAGATACTGTAGCTATCATTGGTCCACAAAGTTCTGTGATGGCTCACGTACTTTCACATATTGCCAATGATCTTCATGTCCCATTATTATCATTCACTGCTTCAGACCCCACGCTTTCGCCTCTCCAGTTTCCGTACTTTCTCCAGACAGCCCCAAATGATCTCTATCAGATGAAAGCAGTTGCTGCTATAATAAGCTATTTTCACTACAGAGAGGTAACTGCAGTCTATACTGATGATGACCAGTTTCGTAATAGTATAAGCTTGTTGGGCTATGAACTTGCAAAGAAAAATTGCAGACTCTCTGGTAAAGTACCACTTCCAGGTTACTTAAGAGCTACTCGAGAGATTATTAGAGATGAATTGCTTAAGGTTATGTCAATGGAATCTCGTGTCATTCTTTTACACACATACTTCGACACTGGCCTTATCATCCTTGAGATTGCGAATAGTCTTAACATGATGAGAAAAGGATATGTATGGATTGCAACTACTTGGCTATCAACTGTCGTTGATTCTATCGGTATTCCTCATAACAATAAGTTACATGGCGTTCTAACACTTCGTCCTCACACACCATATTCATACAAGAAAAGAGCTTTCTCAAGACGGTGGAAGAATCTAAGTAAGGGCTCTATTGGACTCAACCCTTATGCTTTATATGCTTATGATACCGTTTGGATTATTGCTAATGCAGTCGACAAGCTTCTAAAAGAAGGCGGTAATATTTCTTTCTCCAATGCGTCGATTATAAATAACATGATGGGAACTACTAGATTAAATCTTAAATCACTGAGCATATTTGATGGGGGAAAGAGGTTGCTTACCAACATGCTACAGACAAATATGACGGGTCTCACGGGGCCCATTTTGTTCAATAGAGACAGAGCTTTGAGAAATCCTTCTTTTGATGTCATCAACATTATACAAACACAAGGTCGGTTAGTTGGATACTGGTCTAACTACTCCGGGATATCGGTTCAAATCCCAAAGAGTTCTTTTAACGTGACAAAATCAAATACTTTTTCTTCTAACCAACAATTGGGAAGTGTGGTTTGGCCTGGGAACGCAAAAGAGAAACCTCGTGGATGGGAATTTACCAACAATGGGAGACCTTTGAGGATTGGAGTTCCATTAAGAGCTGGTTTTAAGGAAATGGTTATGCAAATCAATGGTACCAAACAAGTTGCTGGTTTTAGCATCGATGTATTCCTTTCTGCCATAAAGTTGCTTCCATATCCACTTCCATACGAGTTCATCAAGTTTGGGAACGGTCACAACAACCCAAGTTACTCGGACCTTGTAAATAAGGTTGCATCTAATGTACGTCTTTAAAGATTATGATATACTTAAATTGGTATTGGCTACAAGTTGGTCACCCATATGTTTTTTACAGGTGTTTGATGCAGCTGTTGGTGATATCACAATTGTCAGTAATCGTACAAAAGCCGTGGACTTCACACAGCCGTATATAGAGTCCGGCCTAGTTGTAGTCGTCAACATACATAAAGCACACCCAAGCTCTTGGGCTTACTTGCAACCATTTAGTCCATCATTGTGGGGTGTCACTGCTCTTTTCTTCATTTTTGTTGGAACTCTAGTGTGGTTATTGGAACACCGGCACAATGATGAATTTAGGGGCCCACTAAGGAAACAAATTGTCACTGTAATGTGGTGAGTACTTAATCAAATTATTACTTTCGTGCTAGTTCTTACTTTGAATCATCACACTTTGAGAAAAGCTGTTAACTTTTTGCAGGTTTACCTTCTCAACTATGTTTTTCGCGCACAGTAAGCTTCAAACCTCCGAACCTGTTAATCTTCTAAAACTTGTGTACTATCAAATGAGTCAATTTTGGTGACTTATTTATCGTTGAGTTAATTGTTTCAGGAGAAAATACTGTGAGCACCCTTGGTCGTATGGTTGTCTTCATCTGGTTATTTGTAGTTCTAATTGTAAATTCAAGCTACACTGCAAGCCTGACATCAATTCTGACTGTGCAACAACTACAAACTCCAATCACCGGAATCGAATCACTTATCACAGGCAATGAGCTTATTGGATTTCCGGTGGGAACGTATATTGAGACTTATTTGGTGAATGAACTCAACATCCCAAGATCAAGACTTGTGTCTCTTGGCACCTCAGAAGAATATGCTGAGAATCTCTTGTCAAGAACAGTTGCTGCGATTGTTGATGAAAGGCCTTATGTCGATCTTTTCCTCTCAAAGCACTGCAGCTTCCAGGTTGTTGGCCAAGAGCTCACAAACAGTGGGCTGGGATTTGTAAGTATCTTACGTAAATGTTTGACTTTTATTCACCAATAAACTACTACATTATACTTCACTACCGGTGCACAAATGTTAATGTAAGTTGTGCGAAAAAGTAAAAGATGTGATCTTGAAATTACAGATGAATAGACTTGTGTTTCTTAGTGGTAAATTATGAATTGTTGATTTGGTTCATAATTTTCTCAGGCATTTCCAAGGGACTCCCCATTGGCAGTTGATCTGTCTAATGCCATACTAAATTTAACCGAAACCGGGGAGCTTCAGAAGATTCAAGATCATTGGCTTAACAAGAAAGCGTGTGGCCCACAAAGCTTGTCCTTTGTATCCAACCAACTTCGTTTAGAAAGCTTCTGTTTGTGCTCTTGCATTGTTTGTGCACCTGTGTATGACACTTCATAGATTCAGAAGACGTCATCCCAAACTCATGAAGCCAAGGAATAGAGGGTACCGTGTAAAACGTCTGCAAAGGTTTTTGTCATTTGTGGACTAGAAACAAGAGGTGCCGGAGAACAAATTGAAGAGGAAGAGGATGACGTCTGATTGTTTATATATATAGACACACCTTAGTAAGTGGAGTAATTAATTACTGATGTGCAGTCTTTTGGTCCCAAAAACAAAGAGACTTTGGTATATATTGCTTTCTTGTTTTACTACCCTAAAACTTACTGATGGAAATTGTATTTAGCCTAAAAACACCTGACAAAAAAAGTAAAGCTTCCATAGATTTAGCTTTGACAATCCAATGATTTTGGCTATTAACTTATTATAAAGATCATATAACTCAACGGTAGACTAGTTTTCTTCTGTTTTCTTAATTTTCTTTTAGCGTATTCTACCCGTCTGGTGCAAACACGTAACATACAGTGAAAGTAAACAAACGGTTGCAATCTATCACAAATAGGAACATTATCAAACAGAATCTATAAGTATGATGACATTCGATTGAAGGAAATTTTGAAGGAGTTAATGGGTCAGACAGACCCATTTGTCACAGTTTTTTCATTCACTTTGATTATAAGACTTTTTTCTGTCAACTCATTCTAACCCGTTACCCAAAGTGCCTTTTTTTGTCACTTCCAGCTATGAGAGTTTTGGTCTCTGATTTGTGAGACTGCGAACAAGTGTAGCCAGGGGAACAAAATAATCTGTGTTGTCTTTATTTGAATGTGCCGAAAGCTCTTAAGTGTGACAGATATGTAGGTAAAGATTATGCTTATTTCCGCATTATGAAATGCTTGTTTTGACCAGCTACCCGACCTGACAAGAACATTTCAAATTTCATCTATCATATTGATGTTTATGAAATTCAGAAGAATACAAGAAAAAAGCAGTGGCTCAACCTGGCCAGCCCAATCCAATCTCACCAAACCCGTTTGACTTATTTTTAGAACAAGCCATTTCGACCCGAACTAGTTTTCCTTTTGGTTACCTCTAGACATAATGGTAAGCTGAAACTAGTCGTAAGTACGCTCATGTGTTAAAATGACAATTTATGACAGTAAGTGTTTTGGTGAGTACTGAGTGATTTGTATGACCTTCAAGTTGAGATTATTACATGTGTAACATGACTGACGTTTTGTTTTTGTTTTTTGTTGGTCTTAAATAAGGATCTTCAGTTGAAGGAAACAGAACAATGCTAGTTACTTAGACTTGCTATTCGGTAACTGGGTTACTGTATTTGAATGAAGCAGTCAACCGCCAAGGTCAAGGTCATGATCAAGGTGTGATTCACTTGTAACATCCTGCAGTCCAACATATATATTAAAACCAACAGACAGCAGTGCTATTGTGCATAAAGTTAAAGAAACTAAAAGTAAGCATTATATTATATAATATATCAATTGAAGGTTAAAACGATGGCGTTTTGCCACCGGCCCACTTTCACAAAACGCCACGGCCCACTTTCACATTTTTATGGGCTAATGGTTTTTGGCTAATGGGCTAATGGTTTTAGGGCTAAAAAAATTAAAAAATCTATCATCAACTTTTAGATATTTATGACTTTTTAATATAATAAACTTTATTTTATCAAATATGTAACACATATTTAACCATTCATTCATAAAAAAATACCCGCGAAAAGATCTTCGCATTGCGAACAAAACGAGCCCAATGTTTCAACGTTTCTGACACACGTATGATTTTATAAAAAATATTAAAGTTTAATACATATTTTTGAAAAAAAAACTTTCATATTAAAATAAATCATAGGGATAAAAAACGTACAACTCTATGAAAGTTTGCATTTTATACCTATACTTTTTGCTATTTAACTACTATTTTATATAATGAACTTTCTTTTTCCAATATCTAAAAATATCCGTTGACTTCTTTGATAAAAAATATACCGACGAGAGGTCTCTAGATTACGAACAAAACGAGCCAAATATTGATACGCTTTTGAGATGCTTACGATTTTGTAAAAAATGTCGACGATTAATTCACATTTAAAACAATGTATTTTCAAAGCACACCTTTAACTTCTCTATTAACTTTGTAAACTACCCTACAGTTAAATGAAAACTAAATATGTAGTTTACTTCTTACAAAAATTACCGGCTCCACAACTACGAAAATGCATCTTCGACACACAAACAAAAATAGCTCTGCCGCAATGCGCGAGCATTATTCTTCCTTTAGACAAACTCAACACAAAACAACTAACAAAATATGTACATTTGACAACTAAAGATGAAATCCAAATAGCCCCGCCGCAAAGCGCGAGAACATATCTTTTCTATCACATCAGTTATAAATACAATCTTAAAAAATAAAAGTAAAAATCTTAGTATATAAAACCCAAGATATATAAATGACTTAAGTAAACTCGAAATTGTTTTTATAACCAAACAGGACCACACGGTTCAACCGATTTAACCGAACATGTTAAAAAATATGAAACAAAACATACGCTAAATAATCCAGCAAGAACACGCCCGCCGCAACGCGCGGGCCGTGATTCGGCTTGTTCTTTTTCTATAAACTTATAAGGTTTACTGGGGTCATGGAACCTGTAAACATATGAAATTGAAGGAAACTTATTTTAAAAGCGACGAATGCAAGTTCTAATCAAACGCCCCACTCAAAAAAACCTTCTATGTCGACAAGTAAAAAAGGTCAATGCACTTGCTACCAAATGTTTTAACTTTACATGACATATATAGAAATTTATAGACCCATATGGTAGCCTGGTAGGTACATCTAACAAGTTGAAATACATGACCATCATTGATAATAAAAGAAAGATGACAAAACATGCAAAGTGACAATGTTGTTTTGATTTTCTAATAGAACCCATGTCGGAGCCAGGATTTTCAGTTAGGGGAGGCTGACAATGCTTAATGCAGAAAGTCATAATGATAAGAATATAAAAAACAACTAGTAGAAAAGTGACTCAGAATATAGATAATTAATGAATAAAATAGACTGATTAGGGGTGACTCAGCACCCACTAGTACCCCTATTAGCTCCGCCCCTGATCTTAATGCATGTGTAGATGAATAGTTTAACTTAATCATATGTTATAACTATTGAATACAAGAATGAAATAGATATCTAGTTTGAAAGAGTTTTTACATTTACTACATGTTAAACGATTAGTGGGACGTTTTCTTTGTGGTCAATTCAACATGCCTGTGTAGCGTAATGGTTATATTTACAAAATTTTCCGGGTGTAATCCCATTTACCACGAAAAAAAATGATATTTTGAACTGAACTTTCAGAAATATATATGACCAAGTTGTTCTAGGGTGGTTGAATTTTAATATTACATGATGTATATTGAGGATTATAAGATGCCCACTGCAC